>VXAX01003095.1:540860-558813 GCA_013399835.1 Leptocoma aspasia
TTATAATGTATAATATTGAATTATATTATGAATATAATAGATTATATTCATATATATATAATTCATTCTTCCCTCACTGCATTGTGGCTGCTGTTGTTGGACTACTTGTTAAATTGCTTTTTGGTGCTTTTTCGAGACATATGTAAGTTTTATTCCCGTATAGCTATAATCAGATTTTATGGAAATTATCTGTGAAAATCTAACCTACTTCAGCTTCTTTATTGCCATAAAAAAACTGAGCTCTTCCTCGAATCTCTGTGTTTACAGGAGAACAAGAGTCAATAGTCAGTGAACATCAAGCAGAATTAACTGCTGTCTCCCAGAGCTGTTGTCTTTCTGGAGCCACTACATGGCAGCTCAACAAGGGGCAGATTCCCAACTGAATATGGCAGTATGAAAAGGCAGGATGGAGGAGACCTCTGCTTGCTAAAGCCAGGAATTTCTTAATGGTCATGTTTCTCCTGCGAGAGAGAGGAGCAACACAGCACTCACAGTGTGTGTACAAAGAAAGTGAGTATGCTGAGCAGGCTGGAAAGTGTTTGGAATAAATAGTTGTTCCTAAATAACCATCCACCATGAAGGGAAAATTCAGTGTCTGATGAGGCAGACTGCATCAATGTCCCATCTACAGGGCACCCACTGGAATATTGATGTTGAAAATCTGGTTGTAGCTGTGTCTTTCCCTATTCATAGATCTTCTGCTCCAAAAAACAAAGAGAACACAGCAGGCTTTTGCTAAGTACTAACAAAACCTGGAAGTTAACCCAGAAAATGGAAGAGAACTGATTCAGGAATGCTTAAAGTGTTTTATCTCTTACTAAAACAAGTGCAAGCACTTCCAATTTTACTAATTTCTCCTTTGCGTACTTTCTTGCACATCCACTTCCTCCTTGTGTGCAGTTTAGGGAAGCATTAATAGTTTATTTTTTTCTTCTAAATTATTCTGAATGGTTGAGTCATGCTATGTTGAAAGTGTCAGAGTCTGCTTGGGATGCTTCTTGGCTCTCTGAAATGGATTAACTTTTCTTATACTTACGTTCAAATTTTCTGACTTTAAATTTCAACCAGTGTGTTAAATCCATTCTGTTGATCATATTCCACCCAGTTCTGTGCAGAAATATTTGCTTTATTGACTGAACACAACAAGAAAGGAATGGGACTGATGCTTAAGCTACTTTTGGTCTTACTCATAGCTGTCTACTGATAACAGAGAAAGACTAGAGTAAAATACAGAATTTTGGTCATTTGTTTTTAAAACATAATTGTTCCACTTACAAAAAAAAAAAAAAAAAGCTGAGGTTTTAGCTGTTTTCATACAGCATCCTCCATTTTCAGAGTTCTCAATTGTTGCAACCTGTAATCCAGTTATCGCTAATTTATTGGGTAAACTTGGTGAAAATTTTAATTGCGCCAAATATATAGCACTTTAAGACTGATAAAATTTCATGCCTCTTTTTGCTAGGTGTAATATTACTCTGTACCTCTGGTTTCCTCAGAAGACCCATATTTTTTATTCTGGTGTTTGACAATGAGCTAACATTCAAAATGCAAACAGAGACTTGGCACATTGAGTGCAGTAAAAAAGCATTTTCTTCTTATTTACAATATATGAAGTAATGGGGGAAAAGTGATCCCAGCACCATCCTAAAATAAATTTAAGTTATCTCATATTGCAGGAAAAACGGCAATTTAAAAGAAAAAGCTATAGCAAACATGGGAGAACTGAAATAGCCTAAGCTATTAAATATTTTTTTAAAAATCACAAAATAGAAATACATAAAGTGCTAATAAATTGACCAAATGAAATAGGACAAATTGAAAAAGATTGGTTCAATTTTCCACACAAGAAATTTACATAGGCAAAGTTCAAAGCAATTCTTGTGAAGTTTCAGGTGAAATTTCAAATTAAAAACATCATCTACTTCCTTTTTTGTCCAATTTGCCTTTTAGGAAAACACTGCTTTTAGTAGTTTTATTACTATGTCAGCTCTTAGTAACATAGCACTGTATAGTAAGCAATAAAGTAGGAATATGAGTTGAGAGCTGAAACAGCTTTCTGCAAAGCCTGATCAGACCAGGGCTGATACTTCTGAGAAGGAAATATCAGACATCAGAGAGACATCTGAGAAATCAGATTTCAGGTTCTGAGCTCTGTGCAATGACCAATGGCAACTCTAATAACTATCAGCTCACCAAGGTTTCCTTTTTTTATAGTTATCTGGGTTCTTAAATGAATTGCTATTTTTGTTTCTGGGTTGCTCTCCCAAAGCACATTGATTGTCCATAGCTATGTATTTCGGTGAATATCAGCAAGCCACATTGTCCTTTTGCAATCACTTAGTTTTGCTGCGTGTGGGTGTGTTTTTTTGTCAACAATATGGGGAAAATTGCCAAGATTTTAAAGGAATTTAAGAAATAGAGTTTTCCTCTGTTTCACCATGTGCATGCTTTAGAAAAATGAGAATATTTTATTAAGAGATTGTGTCCCCAGATTCAAGGGAGACTGAAATGTAAAAGAATCAGCTCCACTTTCTTTGAGCTAGTTTCTTGCTTTGATACAATGTATTTTGTCTTCAGGATTAATCTTTCTGAAAATTTGCAAACTGAATCCTTTTCAGTTTGAATACAGGGTTACTCAGGCTTCCATAGTTAGTGGTTTTTGAGACGAATGAGACAAGAGGCTGAAAAATGTCCAGACCTTGCCAATGGTTAATCTAGTTCTTAACTCCACTGTCTCTGCAATGTAAAATGCATAGTAGTCTTTTCAATTTTATATTGCATTTTGTATTGCTAAGTAATGTGGCACTTTGAACTTACAGGGGAGACTTGGGAGAATTAAAAAATAAACCAAATTAAAAATGCAGTTATCTTACCAAATTGTATGAAAAGTATGTAAGCAAAGTGAGGAAAGTCTGGAATATTCTATGAAATGAAGGAGTAGTGGGAAATTCTACAGTCCAGAATTGAAGAGTTGGAATCATGTAAAGGAATAATGTATCTAGCCAATAAAAATATATTGGAAGGAATAGTAACTGAAATTTGCAAGTGCAGTGAAATATAAGAAATTTAAAACAGAGGAGAAGATAGTCATTACCAAAGGAATTTTAGGATGGGAAGATACTGATGGAAAATATGTCAAGTGCCATGGTGATAAATAAAAAATTTGAGGCATTTTTATTAAAAGATTATAGGTATGACATTATACTTGTGTCACTAATATTCTCAGTAAGAGGGAGTCAAAGAAAGTGCTAAAACCAGTAGTGTTTTGTCAAAGAAATATAGGTTTTAACACTGGAATAAATCACTGTCTTAGTTTAAACACAGACTATTAAAAAAGCTCTAGGAAGATATGGCAGAGTGTTAGCATACATAGTCCAAATGTCTGGAAGAGGCCTTTGTGAAGCAACCTGGATAGAATACTGCAGTACATTTCAACATCTATTACAGTCTTCATCATTAAGTAATGGTATCTAATGCTGAAAGGTGAATTACTAGGTAGCTGAAATGAAATGCTCTGAGCTCCAAAAAGATTTAGATTTCACACATTTTATAGCACACTGATATTGCATAATGATTTTTCTCATCTCACAACACTAGTTTCTAGGTGATAATTCAATTATAGCATTTTATAAGCATTCTTAGTCCTCCTCTGGTTAGGCCTTAGCTATAATTAATTTTTCAAATATATAATAAAACATGGAATACAATTTGGAATTCCAGTTAACCTTTACATCACTGTGCTGTGCTCTTTAATCTCTACTCTAATGCTTTCAATGCATGGCTTTGAATAAATGTAGATTCCCTTTTATCTTTGTTAAGTAGAAATTATGTTTAAACCTGAAATGGAATATAGTGACCCTATTGTTTACTCTGTTAAGTGGTTTCAGAACAACCAATAAAACTGTTTGTCTTGTCAAATCTTATTTCCATCTGTCTAATCAATTTCATTTGTTACAGAACTATAAAAATCAGTTGTGAGTCAACTCTGGTTAAACCCAGTGGCAAAATAGAGTGGAATAATGTTAATCCAATTCTTTGGTCTGTTAGCTATCTTCCATTCCTATTAAGGCTCAATATAACTCAGAGCTGACCTTTGTTAATTCTTAGTCAATTTATATTAGCCCAGATGTTTTTATTTTTACCAAACTTGCATTTGCATTAGGTGGGACTGTGACTTTTTGCTGTGACTGTGGACTGCTCCTGTTCTGCTTCCTGAGATGCCAGTATGGGAGCAGAAGTAGCAGTCTCTACTTTTGCATTTAGAAATACTTGTGCCAGGAGTTCTGCCTCTGCCACTCCTCCACCTCTCATCTCCCCAAAACAGGTCCATGCCACCTCCTCTTGAATACAGAAAGCAGTAATTGATGGAATTTTATGACCCTTTTTGAACTCTGTCTATGCAAAACATCACAGCTAAGGCTGCATAGCAACACATAAGGAAATCCATCAATGGTACTTTAGCCTAGCACGGTGGCAGTGCTACACAGTCAGAGAAGAAAAGAACCACATTATGGCATTCTTCAAACAAAAATACTTCAAGCTAACATAAATGGGAGAACTGACTTCAATTTGGAGTAATTAAAGTGGTTGAAATACTTCCAGCACAACATGATGCAACTTAACCCTGACTGCCAGTGCTAACCAGCCTCCTTTAAAAAAGAAATAAGTATTTGTAATGGAAAGAGATTATATGTAATAGAGAGAGACAAGATCTAAAACAATTAAGATCTAAACCAAACCCAAATGCTTTAGAGAAAAGGAGTTAAATTGTCACTAGACAAGATGGCTGGCTGACTACTATTCAAAAAGGTCTGGGCTTGAATTTATTTGTACAAGAACTGATTTATGTAAGACAGAGATCCTCTTAGGTCTATTAATGCATCCAGTGGAATTTATTTTTTTAGGTCATGAATGTTTATGAGGGCAAATATTGCAGGTCATGAATGTTTGTGAGAGCTTTCAAACTACGAAAAATCTCAGATTTTTGCAAAAGCCTTATAGCATCTCTGCAAATGCTTGCAGTGTAATTGAAATATGTATTGGAGCCAAGAAGGGGCAGAAACTTCTATACAGGCAAGTCTTGTTTGTATTATCATGACAGCACAACCTGTGACAGTGCTATAGAGTTTCCTACAGACCATATGCACTTAATCATAATATAAAAATTATTAACTTAGTCTACTGCTTCTCAATTTGATTATCTTTTTTCTGTCTTTGTTTTACTGATAATGCTTATTATTCTTTTTTTGGAAGATGCATGTAGTCTTTTATTTTTCATTACTAACATGGTTTTTAATTTTTTATTATTCATTGCCATCTAAAATTAAATTTTGCATAAAACAACTGTTAATGACCATGAGACACAGACTTAGAGAACCTAGAAATTACATGTTCTTTTTGAGTTGAGAGCTCTGACTCTGTTTTCCTATGGCATCAGTATTTTCAACACCTTACTTTTTAGTGGCTCAATTTTATTTTCTTGAGTAGAAGGAATAAAAAATATGACACCAGTAATATTTCAGCTGGCTTGTTTTCTAGAATTTTTTGGTTTGAATTTCTTTTAATTCTGTGAATTAAAAGTCACTAAAAAGACATGTCTCCCTACTTCCTAAAGTAGAACTTCACAGACAATACTTTCCACAAAGAATTCTATTGGTGGAAGAAGTATTGATGGACTTCTAAGATTCTGTGCGGAAAAAAAAGAGCTGGACTGGGTTTGTCTTTGTTATAGACTCTGTTCCTTGCAGCATAGCTGAAAGGCAGACATTGTGGGTTAGCAGAAGAAAGAATAGTTCTGTGGCCTGAGAAGTTTTGGGCTGTTTCTCTACTTTTTTACCTTAAGAAATTATGAACAGTGTGAGACGAAGCTAGCTTAAGGGTAATGTACAAGGCTCATTCAGGACAGATTCCATCTGTCTTTTACTCAGAATCAGGAGGAAGAAGGTAATTCCTGAACATAACACTTCAAAAAAACCTGGTTTCCCTTTCCTGATATGAGAAATAACCAAAAAAAATGCCACATTCGTGCTATTAAATGTAATTTTTCTCAAACTTTGGGCAAATAGCCCACTTTCTTTTGTTATAATTTGGAATGCCTTTGAAGCAGAAACCTCCAAGGAGGGTCTGAAACAATTTCCAAGAAAAAGACTGTAATTACTTTTTAGTACTTTGTTCAGTGAACTGAAACAAAGCCCTAGGCAAGGGAAAATTTTGTGCTTATTTGCCTGTAAGCTCCATGTATGTGGTGCCACTACCCCAATACCCTACTGTAAGGTGTATGTGTCTCAACCCTGTCAACCTACCTCAACCCTGATTAGTTCTGCACATTTTGGTATTGCTGCATCATTTACCCAGAACACCTGCTTTTATGGCTCTTTGTGTCAAATTGACAATTTCCAGTAGATTCCAAAAGCAACAGCAAATTACTGTGTAAGCATATTTCTTGGAAAGAAATAATGAAAATTCAGTGTTGAATTATCCCACATTCAAGACTCCAGCCTGAGTGTTGCTCAGGATCTCTTGGAATGATTTGAATTCTTAGCCCTGTTAAGAACAAACAAGGTGTGTTTTTGAAAACGCCAGACTATGAAAGAATAATTCATTCACAATGCTTTCAAAATTAGCTTCTTTTCACTGTTAGTATAGTTCCACATAATGAGACAGCAGTCTTTTTTTCCCCTCCTTCCTTTTTCCCGCCTTAGCTGGAGAAAAGTACCCCAAAAAAGAATTTATTCCTTTTGCCAAGTTTGAAATTCAAAGCTCTTCTGTACCAGGAGTTAAGTCCATGCTAAGGAAGATGTCTTTTAGCCCACAGATTTATAATTTGGCTACAAATACGTAAATTTTAAGGGAAGGATCCATATTAAAGAAGTGGGCTACTTTCCTCAAGTTCAGTAGTTAACCATCTCAAAAAAAAAAAATCCTTTCTGCCCAAAAGGAGAGCACTTAACAAATTCATCACAGAGTTTGTGCCGCAACTTAATGTCATTTCTGGCCCTGATTCTAGCAGATGTGCTGTAATTCCAGAGGAAATGTGGTAGCTCTTCAGGAAACTCCATGGCTGCTTTCCCCTCGCATATATGTCTGTTTTGAGTGAAAGGAAAGGGGCTAGCAGGAATAAAAATAGAAATTTTAGATGAGACATTATTGAAAAAATAATTGAAGCAGTTGGTTGCAAGCCTGAGATTTCATTAGAAGTACAAATTGATTTGAATCTTTGCTATAACATTATGATAATGAAATCCGTTGCCTTACCAAAAGATTATAAACATGACCTTTAAACTCCCTCTGATATTCGTATTACAACTGCACTTAAATTCATTATGAGTTGCTAGAAGGTCATCTTGTTACAAAACATGCATAGTTGGCACAACTCAATATGCTCTAGTAAGTTCTAAAAACCAGCTGAGTAAAGAAAAGCATTTGAAATAAATATACTAGAAATCAGATCTTAGCTTTCATTATACTAAGAGGACAATCTCAGTTTTGATCCTTAAGGCTAATCAACACCATCATAAATTTCATTTGTTAACCATATTGTTCATTCTGTTAAAATAATGTTTGTTCCTTTCCACAGGACCTGGATCTTTTGTCCTTAAATGTACTCATCTCTTAAATCTGCCGTGTCAACGGTCACTTCACACTTTAATACTTAGGGGAGTTTCTTCTTTGATTTTGTAGATTACTTTAGTAAAAGAATGCTTGGACATACCTGTAGTGCTAACCAATAGCATTTGAGGTTTCTCTTTTTATTAAAATCTGAAGGAATGTAAAAGGCCTTTAAAAAGGCATATATTTCAATCAAATTATTTAAATGTATTTCTGAGCTCCTAAACTAATTCAGTACAGTTAAAACATGAGTTACTGCTCTGCAAAAGGTAAGATTTTAAAATCCCTATTTAATATTGATTTACTTACTCATAATAGTCTGACTGGTTTGTAAGACAATTGGAAATAAAGCACTTTTTACAATATTATAGCTTTTTGAGTATTTTAGAGAGTATTATGAGCTAACCTTGTTACATAAAAAATTACTTGAGAAAGTTGCAAGGTATTTGACCCAGGATAATAATACATATAGGAACTGTCATTGTGCCTCCTAGTACTTGTAGAATGGCAATAGGCTAAAAAATGTGTATGGTACACAAAATTTATGAGAATCTGGTAGGTATCTAATACAAAAACAATATGCACAAGTGTTTAGAAAATCACATGCTGGAGTTGAATAAAGTCTTTGTGTTTCTTCAGGAGTTTTATCTGTATCTTTTGCAGACTATTTAAGCAGCAGGGGTTCTTCATGTTCTTAGGAGCATGTTTTTCCTGATATCTGTCAGAACGGCTCCTACCAGTGTCAGCCAGGATTTTTAAAGATCCTTAAATCTGCAGAAGTTTCTGAAGGTTGAGAGAAACTAAAAGCCTTCAATAGTCAGCTCAGTAGTGCTATCTTCAGCCTTCCTCACTTTCCCTTGCAAACTGGTAAACAACCTAAAGACAGATGGTAACTTTTAAGGCAATGTCTGAGTGTAAAAATGTGACTTGAGGTAGCAAAAAGCCATCTTTAGAGACTTATAGATGAACACAGGCTAATTCAGAAAATCCAGAGGAACTAACAGCTTTAACTGATTTCCAAAAATCACTTTATCTTACAACGTCATACGTATGTCCTTATGAAAAGTATCATCACCTGTTTTTAAGGTATTTGCTGGATAGATTCTTTGTAAGTCCTATCATAAGGTTCAGTTTTCTCAAAACCCAAAAAAGTCATTGAGATTGTGATGTTTGATATCTACCTGTTTACTTTTTTATTTGTAAGAGATGAGTGATCATATGAGGTAGATCCTGATGGAAGGAGGTGGGAGGTTGCTGCTCTAGAGGACCACAGGAGCCTTCCTTTTCAGGAGTGAGACTAGACAGGTCACAGCATGGGTCAGGAAGATAAAGACGTAAAGAAATGCACCTGCAGCCTGAAACTGTGAAGACACTACTAGGAAAAGGGATGAGACAGATGGACCTTGGAGGTGGCAAAGACAGTCAATGCAGAACTTGCATCTCAGAAACATTCTGTAGTATTTCTGTATAACACTCTGTATAGGAAAATCTGAAGCAAGGAAACTCTGAGAAGACAAAGATTTTTGTATCTAATCTGTCTTAAATGTCTGTCTTGATTTAAAAAGTCAAGCATTCCAATTTATAGGTTAATAAAATGAGATTGATAAAAGTAATCTTATATTTTAGGATATTCATCACAAAGAAAAATTTTAGATAAACTTCCTCAAAGCCCTGTCTGACTCTGGGTCTTGTCACAAAGATGTACGAGTGAAAAACCCTTTGAGTATGATCAAGGAAAGTAAGAGTGATATTAATAAAATAAATATGCTTCATTATTTGAATGATTTTTTTATTATTATGAAACACATGTGAAATAGTGTGGGTTGCAAAGACCATGTACCTCTTCAAAGCATCTCATCTTGCTTTAGCACAGCACCAAATTCAATTTGGATCACAGAGAAACTAGCTTTCAGACATTAGGGCTTGAAATGTGAGATTCAGAAAATTGCACATTGTGTTAATATTATGTTATTACTCCTATTAGATTATCCAAATGTTATTGGTATTACCAATGAAACGAGATGGAGTCTTGCCCAGTCTTGCCTTAGATCCAGAGGCTAAGCCAAGCAGCTACAACTAAGGAGGTTGTCCTCAGTGGAGCTGCTGGCTAGCTAGGCGCTGCAGGCTGCGTGGCTAGGCACGTGGCAACAAGTCTTGACTTGTCTGGAGCCTCGGGAAGCGGAGGGATGGAGGTGCCCCTTTGCAGGGGATCTGCACCTCTGGTACCTCAGTTGAGAGTCCTCTTAGACTGTGGTGAAGAAGGAGCCGGTCTGGAGGAGGAGTTTTTCGGTCTTTATTCCAGTTCCATGCAGTAACTGCCCACCAGCCCTCTCCTCCCTGATGTCCTGCCAGCTTCCCCTTGACCATGCGGTCATCTAGCTTTTATCCTGGAGGAAGGGGGATGGGAGGGAGCAGGTAGCCCACCAATCAGGTGGCGAAAAGGGTGGTTTCAAGGGGAGATGGACACCTGGGTCATCCAGTTCCTCTGGGAGCATTGTTTGAAACTGGCCACTCACACGACGCCTTTCAAGATAACGGGAACAATGGACAGCCAGGGCTCTGGCATTAGCATGTTATCTGGGTGGGGAGAGGGGGAAGGATTTAACACAGGGCAAAACCGGAGACAACCAGGATTTTGGGAATAAACCTTAAAAATTGCTACAAGATGTAGAAAATCATTACAGTCTGAAGGAAGTGCTGAAGGGAACTTAACTGTCTGTACCACATTATCAGAAAAATAATGAAAATTCTGGGAGCTGCTAACAATAGAATAGTGACAGACCCCCAAACTGTTCTTTATAATGGGAATGTGATTGTCTATGAGCAATTTAATTAGAGTGTTCTACTCTGCAAAGGACAGTCATATTGCATTGCTTTAGGATGTTTCTATATGCATAGTTTGACTTGCTCTTTATTCCACTTCCAGACCTTTGCACACTTTGCATATATGCAAACTAATTTCTGAACTCTCTTCTAAAGCAACTTAACTACTTCCCTCAAAGAGAATATCTGATCACAGATGATGGGATAGTATGCTTCAGAGCCTCTACCAAACATGTCCATCAGGGGTATGGTTTATTCCAAGTCTGGTTCCCCCAGCCACTACAAACAATATATTTGGAGACTTTTCCCTTCAAAGGCCTCATGCCTTGCACAGAAACTCTGCATCTTATACAAACACTGCTCTGGCGGGCTGCAAGAGCAGTTACTTTGGTACAATAAAATGAGAAACTACAAACACAGACTTTAATCTCATGGCTACAAGGAGTAAAGTGTGGTTTTGAGAAGATACAGACAAAGTGCTGTAGGAAGCAGATGAATTCAGTTTTCTAGAAAGTGTGACAGCCTGTGAAAATTGCAGATGAGCCAGCTACTAGCAATTCACTATGAACTTGTGTTCTACTCAAGATTGCTATTTACAATACAATTTAGAAAAATATTTAGTAATTTTTAAAGAGATTTTTTTACTTTGAAGTATAGCAGAGATTTTGAGATTCATTATGAATTTCAGAATTTCTTACAGAGTCAAGTGTTCAAATGAATTCCTAATGGATTAAAATTTTTAAAATAATATGTTTCATATTTGTTGGAATTGGTTTAATATGACGTAATAGCTAAGATGTGAAAACATCTTGCTGAGCTGCTCACACAAGTTTTACAACATTGTGTATGGTAAAATGCACTGTAGGTGCAAAAGCGTACCCATATGTCTTCATCTAGAAACACCTTCAAACTGTAATCGCCTTAATTTAGTAGCTTCACCTTTACTATGTAGATTTTAATAGCAGCTGGCCTTGTTTAGTAGCTGCACTTATTTAATAGCTGCACCTTTAGTATGAACCTTTAGCATGCAAGCATTAGGGCAAAGTAATTAAATTTAATGAAAACTGTGCTTTCCAAACAAGGATAAATAGCTAGTCATATGAAATGGTTAGTAGGCTAAATCATTTGTGGAGAAATTATCCACAGTACAAAGGTTAAGGTACTGTAGCTCAAAATATGAATTAAGACTATAGTGTAAAGAGCAGGAATTGCAGACTTTCCTTGATGACATCAACATAGGAACTATTCCATTCCAAGGCTTGGATGTCCCTGCAAGCTCAAGAAGCCATGACAGCATTGTTCAGTGAATGAGGATGGAGGCTACTCTCTGGAGCACTGTGGAAATGCATGGTTTTTCAAAATAAGTATCAAAATGGGAATCTGATTCTCACATTTCATCTTGCTTCTCCTGTTAAGGGTGTTCTTAGCAGCAGTCTTTGCACTCTGCTCCCTGTACTATGTTACAAGGACAGACTTCACAGCTTGAAATTATTCAAGGAATATAAAATAAACAAGGAACTATTGATATACTAGCAGAGACATGATAGCAGAATAAACGAACAAAAGAAAATATTGGTTGTAAAATTCTCACCTTTTTTATAAGAATGATTAAAAGCCCTTCTGAAAAAACACCGACTTCATTTTACAAGTGTTATTTTAAGACAGAGGCAGTTAAAGATAAATGACCTTGCTAAAAAGAAAGTCTTGTTTCATCTTTTTGATCCAAACGGATGAATGCAACACAACAGTCATTTAATGGTAATGGGTCACAAGGAAATAAAGGGTTTTTTGTCTTAAGGGAATTTAAAAAAACTAACATTATTTTTACAAAAGATATTTTCTTGATGTTGAAATAAGTTGGCTTTCCACTAATGACAATATTAGTACTACCTCTGGAAATACTTACTTTTTTACCTCAGAACTTTGTGTTCAGGGAATGTAAGCTGTAGTTCAATCTCTTGGGATTTTACTTACTAAAAAGTTCCCTACTATTTCCATCACAGTAGCATAGAAATTTCATTACTGGTATTGTTGCTACTTAATATACAAAACATTAATGGAACAAGAACATTGTGAGATTTTTATATGTTTTGAATTTCAGTTCTCTCATATTGCTGTGCAAAATGTGTGAGCTTTTCCAGTAGATAAAGTGATGTACAGCAGCAGTGAGATAAAAGCGGCAAATAGCAGTTATGAGATGCTTTTGATAAAAAATGTACTTCATTTGAAAGATAAGCCTAAGAAATTCACCTCAGCTTGTAAATGCACAAAAAATTTATTCTTTGTTGTACAGCAGTAGCAATTAACTGAAAATATATTTATTTGAGTTAGTAGTTCTATTTTTTCTGAGAACTGAAAATACTAATTAAGATAACCCTACATGGATACTTTCATTGCTGCGATATTTTTGCTTTAATGGAATAAAAAAAAAAGGGGGAAATTTTTACTTATGTATATCCTTGGGAAGCCTGATATTACTGTGTTTCTGGCTGGTAATATGTAGAGAATAATACATTTGTTTTAATTGTTTTAGAAGAATGTTTTGCAGCTGCTCATCTTCACTGGAATAACAGGAATATTTCACTCTTTTCCTCAGTTTTGTAGCAATTCTGCTTATGTTTTATCTTCTTGTCCATGCAGTGTGCAGCCCTTGCCTAGCCCAGCAGTTTCAAGTGTAACACTTTTCACTAGCAGTGCAAGATGTGCCTTGCCCTTGCTAAGAGCAAGAGTGACTTTTTAACTGACCACCTTTAGTGGGGCTCATGATCCATGAACCTGTGCTAAGCAGCCCTGAGAGTCCAAGAGCTTATTCCTCCTTACAGAGCATGCACATTTCCATTCATAAGAAGGGGATTCTGAGGTAGGTGCAGGAAATTCAAGATGTTGTGTCTCAGTTCTGTGTTTGCTCAGCACAGACTGCCTTGCACATTCTCTTTTGCCACAGGTAGTTATCGTAAAAGCAGCAGTTAGTGGCCCTTTTATTCTTAAAATTATTGCCCTACATAACCTCTTCACATGAAATGTTTCAAGAGAAATACTGTTCTACTGTATCATGACAAATGTCACAAACACTGAAATCTTAGAAAGAGTCTCTTCTCTCATTTGGACTAGACATTTCATTCTGGGCTAATAAAATTCTCTTCAAAATAAATATATTTCTGTGAAATATTTTTCATTTTGACAAGTGGGAGTTCCCCATCCACTCACAAGAAGTGCATTTTGTCAAAAAAGTTTTGGTCGATTCTGTCTGAGAGTATTCATCTATCATTTATTTTTCTGTTGTATTTTTCTAGTTTGCTTTTTTTTCTGTCAGAAGTTGCTATTAGGTACACCCTGTCTATCTGAAAAAAGCAACATTCTGCTTCAAGGCCAGGTTACAAATGTGAAGATGGAAAGCAGCAATATAATGTACTTTAATAAGTTTGCTCTATCCCCAGTACAGAGTTGCAAGCATTATCAGAGGTACCAGTGTCCAGCCCCCTAACTTGACCTGCCCTACTCCATTGCAGCTTAGATGTCCATGCCCAGTACTAATATCCAGGCTAATAACACAAGGGCTTTTTCATCTTCATTTCCATGGTTGCAGTCCATGTAACACACAGTTGAGGTAATAATGAGGCCCATAAGCTGCATTATTACCACAGGGCTATGAATATGTTACAGATTTCAGAGACAAAATAATGAAAAGGAGGAAAGAAATTTCTCTTGCTATGGTAGATACTGATTTCTCTGGTCTTTTTGAAGAAACATTACACAAGAGAAGTTTTAATCACACTGCGGAGCCATTCTCAATGATTCTTATCTGCAAAATTCTTTTTTGCAACTGATTTTTATAATGAACATGTGTCAGAACACCTTGTTTGTGAGCAGACATTTTTTCTTCTAAATGTGAGCTTGCTGACAGTCTTGCCCTCAGTACCTGAAATGCAATTTGTGAGTCTTGAAGAGGGGAAGGAGAGGGACAAAAGCACTATCCAGTCTAGATTTTATTATCATATATTATTCCTTTGCCCTCAGCTTGGGGCAGAACTGGGCTGCCCATATGAAGTGGAATTTTTACACTTGGGGTTTGTATAGATGCCTTGTTGGAATCCAGGGCACAGGGAATATTTCCCTGCCTGTATTAGGGAGTCCTGACCCCCAGTCAAACACTGTTTTTAACCTTTGTCCCAGGGAAAAANGGGGGGAACAACAGCCAAAAAGACTCCAACCATGCCTCAGCAGAAGTTTTTAGCTTTGAAATACCATGAGATTATATTGTCCAGCTTTAAACCAATTTTCCAATACAAAGAAAGTTGGAGATTTTGGCCACTGTAAACATGCATAAGCATTTATAAAGGCAGCTTGCTAGAACTTACAAGGAAAGGATAATGTATAAGTGAACCAGGGCATGAACTTTGTTGGTTTTAATCTTTTTGCTTCTAACAACATACCCTTTCATGAGTGAGCAATACCATTGTTTTGTAGAAGCTTTGTAGAAGATTTTGGAGAATTTAATCAGTCACCTTCTGAGGAAAGGCCGTGTAGGGGTTTTGGGTATATGTAGGCCTGCCTTGTTATTGCAGTTGGAAGGAAGGAGGGCCTGCAAAAACGGAATCTAATAGTATAGGACTGAGTGTTTTCATCAACATATAGCCACCTAAATGGGTGCACTCACCAGATAACACATGAAAAGGGGAGATTTCCTTGACTCTTAGCATTTGACTGGTCTGTCAGCACTCCAGGAAAACCAAGACCCTTGTGCCCAATACTGTGTCAGTGTTCCATTAGTAGGACCCTTCACAGTGGAACAATTCCACTGGATTGGAGGTCACTTCAACTGACTTATACAGGGACACACAACAACAGCAGAAAGGAGACCTCTCAGTGGGTCTTCCTCTTTAGTCTAATACCTTCCCCACTGCCAGCTACTGCCAGCATCTGTGTAGGACTCACACTAACACTTCACAGAATAACTCTTTATTAATAAAAAATTGTGACAGGTTAAGGTTCAATGATTGTCAGTGATAGTACCTCACTGCAAAAACTTATTCAAAACAATGCACAGACAAGCTCTAACCCCCAGTAAAACAGCATGCACAGAGTATGGTTCTCACCCAGTAGGGGTCCTTACGGGGTGGGAGGGGGGGAGACTACAGGTTCAGGCTGACAACTGATCCCAGTAGCTACAGTGGAGTCTTTCCTGACTTTCTTCCATTGCCCACTTACTCTTATACTATTTCTTTGTGTTTAGGTGGAGCTTGAGTGACTCTAGCCATACTAATGGTGTAAATGTAATTTTTATCTGGATCAAAACACCTCAGAATCTTATACATATTAGTATCTGCAAAGATGACAGCATCTCTTCATATAAAAAAAAAAAAACAACACCTTGATTTATAGATACTGAACTAATCTTCCAACTCTACAGGAAATATCAGCATTGAAAGTATAATCTAGCTGTGACCCTATGTATAAATATCAATCTCTATATTTGGGAATCTATATTTGAAAATTTTGACATGATTTTGAAAATATGCTGAAATGCCTAAAGGTCAAGACTGAACCTTTCAAAATAGTTATTAAACTGCATGTTTGTCTGCAGAATTAAATTTTATATACATATATATAGGCTAAGTATTTCTAGTGTATTTGGTTCAGTATTGCCATTTTAAATCAGTTCCTATTATTGGTGCCCTTGTCTTAGACATTATAGTTTGTGTTTTCTTTACATAGCAGTATTTGATAGTTTTTGCCTGAAGTAAGCTGAATGCAGAAGATCTGACAATTCATTGTGCTAGTTTTAAAATTATCCTTGGGCAAATCCTAATAATTGCACAACTATTTAAAGTTTTTTTGGGTTTTGATTTGTGGGTACTTTGATAATTTTTATTGAGCAAAAGAGTGTCTGGCAGTTAGCAAAATGCATAATAACAGATTTGCTCTTTTAGTTGCTGCGTAGTGTAAATGTTGCAATTTTCATTCACCAATCTGGAGATCAAACTCTTTTATAGATAATGGATGTGTTGAGTTAAATTACATGGACCTGCCTAAGGCAGTTTCTTCTTGTATAAAGCAGTGAAGTATGTATTCTAAAAATTCTTATGTTTGTTGTAGTCCTTTCATTGCTAAAAAATTGTGATTTCTTTTTTTTACTTCTATGAATAATTCTATCAATAAGACTTATGTACTACTGATAGTTTCAATAAAGTGTACCAGCAAAGTACAATACCACAACCCAGTATTAACCATATTATAGTCAGCAATGAGCTATATTTCCAACTATAAATAAGAATTCTAACCTTTATTTGCATTGCATTTTTTTTTCTTCCCCCTTCCCCTAAAAAGTTCTGATGAAAGTTCTGAAAGGTGACTGTCCATATCTTGGTTCAAGGCACGATTCCCCAGGAACTTTAGAAAAATAAAAAAGGACTATTAATATTATTTATGTTGTACAACTGGATAGTGTAAAGTGATCTAGCTCTGTTAAAGCTGATAGAACCAAACTAATAAATCTTGAATAAAGATCATAGTATTCAAACACTTACCTTATTTCCGCTTAGTTGAAAAATCACTTCCATTCTCTTTGCTGCTTTTTCTTTGTCTCCAATTCTAAAATAATTTTACTTATTACCTCTAAGTAGTATTTTCTTTGCTATTTGCTAGCATTGCCAAAGAAAAACCCCTTTTAATATTAAGTATGCAGTTGGAGGTATAAAACGTCAAATAAAGACCTTGTGATATTATGCATAAATGTAGAACATAGCGTGAGCAGGGAGAGCAAAACATTTCTCTGTGGGGTAAGGACATTAAAGTGACAGAAATAGTGAAGAAACTCATCCCTCCCCACTTCCCCTTTTATTTTTATAGTAAAAATAAAACTATTATGAAGGCAGCGCAAAACAACATCTTACTATTTACACAAATTTTAACAGCAAAGAGTGCGCTCTGCAAATGCCTTATCCAGTTTCTCCATGTGTCCGATTTAGATGAAACCATAACACATTTTTCAGGAGTGCCATGCCCAGTGCTGTATGATGTCAGGAGTATTATGATTACCATGAAGCCATGCCAGGAGTATTATCATTATACTTCCTGGATGGTAGAGTTAATTTTTCCTCCCTTTCTCAATCACATCCCTATTTCCCTCTCTGTAGGTGGGACTGACTGGCCTGAGTTCTTACTGGTTTAGCAGTTGGAAACAAGCAATCATGCCCAGAGATCACACTGAAATGAATTCTTCATGTGGGATCTAAACCTCCAAGGCATTATGTATGAAAAACAATAGGTAGCCTTCTTATTTTCTAAGTGACAACATTTATTATGAGAGAGGGTAACAAAGAGAGAGTTTAGTAACAAAGGAGGCCAGAAACTGGAATAAAAATGGAAGAGGAATCTGTCAGACTAATATCCACAATAAGTGGCCTCTTACTCAAATCTAAAAAAGACAAAACCAGAAAACCCCCACTTTTTTCATTTCAGTTCCTACTGAAGAAATATTTTTGCAGTGATGCTCACTATCCACCATCCAGCCTCGGGGAGG
>VXAX01003097.1:1093-88523 GCA_013399835.1 Leptocoma aspasia
TTTTTTTTTTTCCATCCACCAGCAAAGAGAGGAGCTGTAGGAATGACAGGAGTGGTTCCTTCAGCAAGTGAAAAGTCCTGGCAGCATTAAGCTGAACTTCTCCCAGATACAACATTTTCTGTCCTACTTAATTCTGCAAATTTCAGAGAGACTTTACTTGCTTAAAACTGTTCAATTGCTGTTGAAAAGAATAATAGAATTGCTTAGGTTGATAAAGACCTCTAAGATTATCAAGTCCAACAGTTAGCCCAGCACATGCCAGAGCTGTACAGGGATTTGCACAAAAAGAAGCTCCTTGAACTTGGCAAGAGCCACCCTGCAGGCTTGTGACCCCACTGTCACTGTCACCTCTGCAGGGACAGCCCTGAGCACCGAGGCAGCTTCCACATTTCCCTAGTTTGGCTCCTTGATGGTATTTTTGCTTATGAAATAAGCAAAAATTGTCCTGCTCTGGTAAGAAAGTCAGAGGAGCCCTTCCTGGCTGTAATTGCCCAGCAGCTGATAAGAGCTGAGACAGCAAATCCTGTGGTTTGGGGCGTTCCTCTCTCTGGGATACACCCACTACTAGAGGAAGCACATGGGAGACAGTAGGTGCAGTTCTCACTCACACCTCAACTCACAAAGGGCTTGTGTCCCTGTGTTTGTAGCTGGAAGACTGGGGAAGGTCACTTGTCCAGTCTTCCACCTGCTTTGGGGTTGACTACATGCTTGGAGAACTTGGAAAAATGAATCCTTTCATTCCCAAAGCACAACAATGGAGACACAAGTATGGAAGAATTACAAGGCATCTGTTGCATGGCGAGTTGTCTCCAAATTCCTGAATAATCATGTTTATGGGAAATTTGCTTTTCTTACATCAGCTCTGGGAGCAGCTGGTATAACAGAAAGATATCCCAAAGGATGTGGATGACATTAGGAATGTTGCTGCACTTAAGTGAGTGCTTGTACTTCCTTACACAGTGTTGTAGGCCTGTGCTGTGCATTAATAGCATGAGATTTCTGTCATCAGTGTGAGCTCTGACAGCTCTGAGAGCTGGACTTGCAGCTGGGCTAATGAATGCTTTCATATGGGATTTAATGTAACAGGTAAATAAGGAAATAATAAATAAAGAAATAAGCTTTTCTGCCCTGGTCTGGAATTCCAGCTCTGCTCTGTGTTTCTATACAAAAACCTCACACAAAAGGTTCCCAAGATTGTTTACTGCCACTGTTGGCTTCTAATGAGGGAGATTTTTCAGGAGTAATTTGAAGGATTGCCATGCAAAGGCTTGCTGCATTTATCAGTCAGTTAGATTGGCCATTCTCCATGGATATAATACAGGGCAAAGAACTGGGACCAACTTAGCAAGAGACAAAATGCATTTCAGAGTGGCTGGAAAGCTCTGAGTGCTAAAGAACAGTAGCTGGAGCCTTGAGAACTTTTAGCTTTACCAAATGTCAGACAAGATGGACATTAATCTGAAAAGCTGTATAGATCTATAAGTCCCACCCTCTGAAGCTCTACTGATTTACTCCAAACTTGTCAGAACTTTGATATTGGAGGCTGTTTCTTCTCTGGAAGAAACAAAACATTTCCAGCTGCGTTAGTCTTCAGTCCTGACTTGGGTAAGGTAAGGTGAACATCACTATTTATCCCTGCATGGTGTAGGTATGTATTTTCTCTACAGAGCTGAACTGCTACAGGACAATGGAAAACAAAAAAGAAAACTGGGATTTTGTTTCCAGGCCACTTAACTGATTTTTCATTTTGGTTCCATTTTATGAGCCTACACCCTCACATACATGCACAGACACCATCTCTCTAATTTTATCCCAGTGTCACCATCCAGTGTTGCAAGGCACTGACCTTTGATTGCAGCTGAGGTCCGCTCTTCCAGGTTTGCTGTCTTTATTGGTATGGTGTCACAGTCAACATAAGTTGTCTCTTCTTTTGAGAAGATCCAGCATCAGAGGGTTAGTTCTGTCAAGCATCATTCCTGTGAATTGGTAAGAGTGCAGCTTGTGCATGACAGGCTCCAGGCTCTGCTATAAGATGCAGATGAGGTGAATATTCCACTAAAGATAGTGCCTCACAAATTCTTTTTTAACAAGTCTCCCCTTGGGAGCTGCAACCCTATTTGGGCTTGTACAGTCTTGTTATCAAGCATGAGATTCTGAAATCTAGTAAAAAATTAGCCTAAAACTAATACCTCAAAGTCATATGTACCAAGTAATATAAAGTGAAGAGATGCAAACCTTGTAGAAATCAACCTATTATAATGGCAGGATAATTATAAATCTTTTCTGCAAGTCTTTAAGCAAGTTTAAGTACTTTTTTGTCTTACTTTAAGTAAGACAAAAACATGCCTGTTTTTGTCCCCCTTTTTTTTTTAATTACTATATTCAGTGATACTTTAATATCCTTGACATTAAGTATCACATAAGTCACTGTTCGATTTCTGAGGTTTAAAAAAGTCTTTATTAATAGTATTGTAGGGGTTTCCCAATAAATGTAACAGCATGGTGCCTGGAATAAAGAACCAAACCTCATTCACACTCCCAGGTGAGAGTTACCAATACCTTTAACCATCAGATTGGGCAAAAGTGATGAATTCCTTTATTGAACAGGTGAATTGGGGGTCAAACCAATTAGCAGATAAGCTTTTATTTAAAGGGAGGTGTAAAGGTTCTTATGAAAGAGAAGATAAAGCTTTTTCTGTCAGTTACTGCAGTCTGTTTGGGAGCAGTCCCATCATGAGGCTGGGCAGTGCAGTGTGCTTCCAGCTCTGCTCCTGTTAACACAAAAAAGGATTTATTTCTTCATGTGGCTCTACCAGGCCAGTCACCACAGCCCTAAAAGGGACTGAGTGTCACTGCAGCCTTAGGATCCTGGTAACTGGACAGAGTAAGACTGAAAAACAAGACACAAGTAATGGTTGGAAACTTAGAGATAACCAGAGTACGGACAGAAACACAAAATTCTTTTTATAAAAACCCCACAAAGCTCATCTTGTAGGGAAACATCCACTGAGGGGTGTTTGTGCACATACAACCCAATTAATGCTTCCTACCCAGGAAAGCATCACTGAGAAAGGTACAAGGAGCAGAGCAGCTGAATCTTCTGGAGAAGCAGCTCACAATTTCCCACAGCTTGTTGTAATGTGCTGTAATTCATATGATCTAGGTTGTTGCATCTTAATGGATGTGCTTTGTCTGCTCTATTTACTTCCACAAACTGTCAAGATGTTAAATATAATTTTTAGCCTGGTTCCTGCAAGTTACCTTGTCCAAAGGATTGTCCAAGAAGACTGTGCTTGCTGTCTTTCCTCCTGAAAACCTCTTATTGATTTATTCTGAAAAGCATTGATAGGACAGCTAAAAATACCTGCAAGATAGTTAGCAAGAGAGTTTTAATTATAATAAGGGCAACAACATATTTAGAATTGAAAATTATCTTGCACATTCAGGAGCCGTGAAATCAAAACTTGGGCAACCTGCTTAAAACCCAGAGTTACCAGCCTAGAACACAAGTTCCAGTTTGCACGTTCTGATCCTCTTGAAAAGAAGGATTCAATAACCTAATAAGCTGTATTCCAGCTCAGTGACTTCAGAGTGACTTTCAAAGGGATTACATAGAAAAGCTGAACTATATTTAAGTGCTCTTAGAACCAGGTCACAAAATTCACTTTACTTCTTGTGTTTCTTCAGAGAGCTCGATCTATACTCAAGCTTTGGTTTCTAGAAGCTCTTTCCAGGCCTGCTTAGAATTATTATTATTTTCCCTGGATAAAATAACTTGAGATTCACAGGATAATGTGCAACCATTAAGACAAAAACATGATACCTGCTGTATGTGGTTTAATTTCAGTTTTTTTGCTTACCAGCCTGTCCCATGTATTTTGTGTAGGCACTCACAGTTCCTCGTGCACAGCCTGCAGACTGTGCAAGCTCTTCTTCCTGTGGTCAGCCAGAACCTGAGCAAGAAATTACACTGGTTTCACTATTTGGTAAATAACTATTTCAAACTTATTTCAATATCTGGATCTTTTTAATCTTTTACTGTCACAGAGGAAAACCATGTTATTCAAAATCACACCTGAGCTGTCCATACAGCTCATGTCACTCATCTGTGCCTGACAAGTCAGGAGTGTGGCCCAAAAAAGCAGGAATCCTTACACAGCTCTTCCTGTGTCTACAGTACACACTTCCAAGTGTTTTCACCTAGGCTTTCTATTATTACAGAGATAGCAAATTAATCAGATTAACAGTAACTTCCCAGTTGTGGAACGATTCTTGAATTATTTGGGAGATAGTCCTTGATGGCAAGAGCTAGGGCATAATCACATTACATTTTATTTTATGTACATTTCCAGCATTTGTAGTTTTGGAAAAGAGGTTGAAGTTTACATGCAGAATAATTTGAAAGTCAAGCAAATAAATAACTTATTTGAAATCCTGGAATTCTAAAGCCATTTCAAGATATTTCCAAGAACTTTCCAAGAAATACAACAAGGCCTTAGGTGAAAGATGGCCTTTGGAAAAATTATAGGGCTTTTCCAAAATTATTCCAAAGTCAACATATGATACACAAAAATTACACTTGTTTCATCTCTTTCTGCTGCAAAAAGGCCTCTTTCAAATTTGTTCAGTGGCTGTGCTGTCCACCTTGAAGCTCAGCTCTCACCACAAGCACTGCATTGTAAACCCATCACTCAATTGACCATCTATTCTAATTTTTGTTGTATCAGCAGTTTGTGATGCTAATGAAAAGTAAATTTACATATCTCACAGTACTTATATTTGTTTTTTTGATATGACAGTAATTCACCTTTCTGCATGAATTGTCTTGTCTGCCTGTGTTTTGTTTTTAATAATTTTTCTTCAGCTATTCTGTGAAACAGCCTTAAAACAAAGTCTTGAAATACTATAATGAGATTTCATACTACAGGCTGTAAAGATTATTTCCATAATTTGAATGATCAACACCCTTATCTATTTGTCAACTGAAATACTACAAGCAATTCACTCATATAATTCTGACTAGGATTACTGTTTATAAAAAGTGATGAAATGAGGAAAAGCTGTTTAATTTCATCTAGGTTCATCACAAAACATTTAGCTTTTACTGATTCTGACAGAAAATGCAGCATCCTAAAAGCTGGCCCTGTTAAAGACTGAGGAATGGGTGCAGTTTGGTTCTTCCAATGCTGTGTGCAGTTTTCCAAAGGCTCAGGGTGAGGTGAGGGAAGTGTGATGCTCCCCTTGCAGCAGAGAGCCTGAGGTCTCCTCCCAGGCATGGTGAGATGGTTTTACAAGTTTAAGCAGCCAGACACTTCTCTCAAGCTCATGTGAGGGAAAATGACACAAGAAGTAAAAAAAAAACTCCAGGAAGTGCTTTCCCAGAATGTGTCAGCATATGTCAGTGTTGGAAGGTGAAATTTATCTCCACTTGCTATCTTGTCCAGAGCTGACATTCTCTCCTTTGATAAGGAAATGATATTTGCACTCTTTCATCCAGTTATTTCATCCAAACACTAAAGCATCAAAGCTGGAGCCGTGACTCTCAAACGTGATGAACAGAGAAAAATCCTGTTGGTGTGGTACAGGTGTGCTCTACACATGCTCAAAATTTAATATGGATGCATTTTCAGGTTGTCCTGTTAGATGCTTGATCTCAAATTTTGCAGTCCAGAGCAGGTGCTCCTTTGGAAAGATAACAGACTATCAGAGTAAAGCTGTTTGTAAACTATTTTTTTTTGCTGTTACAAATAATTTAGGTTTTTAGAAGTTTGCCTCTATATGCAATTCATTACAAACAGCACTTCTTACAAGGAAAACAGAATATTTAATTATAAACTAGTACCTC
This sequence comes from Leptocoma aspasia, assembly GCA_013399835.1. Classification (NCBI taxonomy): domain Eukaryota; kingdom Metazoa; phylum Chordata; class Aves; order Passeriformes; family Nectariniidae; genus Leptocoma; species Leptocoma aspasia. The sequence continues at coordinate 6,939 of VXAX01003097.1, forward strand.
AGACCAGCTTAAGACTACATACATCAATGCTCCAGTGAACAAACAGCTTGTGCGTTGAACAGGATTGTTGGTTTTCACCATTTTACACTTGAATTGTGTACGAATTAGGATGAATACTAGAGCATTTCAACATGGGAAGGAAAAGTACCAGAAACACTGCAGATATAGAGCCAGAAAGAATGTGTGTGAGTCAGCACCACCAATACCCAGCAGGAGAAATGACCATAACATCTGAAGTGACTCGTGAGATTTCACAGCAGATATTCACAGTGAAACTATAGAGAGAATCCAAGATGTACCTGCTTTGATCTCCTTCAAAAAGGTTTTCTTATAAGGTATTAAAAGGTTAATGATACTTTACAGCAGAAACTGAGTTCTCTGTGCAATGGGACTTGTCATTGACACACTCTTTGACAGCTTAAGTTGCAGTAAAGTGTGAAACAATATATTACATCTGTGCAAAAATTTCTCTCCTGCCTTTCTATCTCAATTAAGATTATTGAATATTTTTATAGATTTGTGGGAAAAAAAAAGGGCAAATTGCAAGCAAGTACCACTCAACTTTTCTAATGAAATACTTAATCTACTAATTCTAAAAGGCTGTATAAAACTAGTGATTCTTCTTACAACAATTACACCTCAATCTGTTTGGAAAAAGGAGAGATAAGTGTCCAAAGGTGTGGATTACTTTTCAGCCCATTGTGCTTTTATGTGCTGTAACTCCTATTGACCACAGAGAGGCTGACAAATTATGTGCTACCTCTGCTGTCTGCCTTCAAATTCACATTTAAAAATCAGTTTCACAAAATTTTTATAAAGTTTGTTGCAAGTTTGCAATACTTGTAGTAATATCCTAGCTCTGTAGCATCCTTTTTATTCCTTATACTTAGAATCTACAGAACATTTTTGCTATCAAAATATAAAAAGGAAATGACAAAAAGGACTACTTTCATAATTCTGTTTTGGCTGATTCTGTATTCCTGTTATTACTCGCTATGCCAATTTTTTTAAATACCTCCATTCCACATTATAAGTGGTAAACCACTAGAATCTAAATCTTTCCTGTCTTTCTTTTGTCATTTAGTTCCATTTTAGTTATGCTTAAATACTTCTAACTCCTAATCAGAAACTAATTTTTTAACAATCATACTAATGTCAATGAGCTTTATATCAAACATATCATGTCAAGACAGTAATTAGAGAACTAATGGTTTTGCTCTATTTTTTAAGTTAAATGTCAAGTAATTTTTAGCTGATTTAAAAATTCTAGTGTTGCACTAGTGCCATGGGTTCCTGTTTGTTTCAAGCAGCTGTAAACCCATGCTTTTAAAGAAAAACATCCCACTGAGCTCCCAACACCAAATCTACACACTTCACTTTGGAATAAACTTTGGACAAAGGCCTTATCATTTGAGAAGTTCTGTTATAAATTATTTTATCTGCTGACATAATTCAGATGTTAAACAGATTGCAGCCTGAGCAAGCTGACCTTGTTTGTTGGCAAAGCCATTCTGAAAAGAATTGCCTTAAAGAACAAAAATAGGAGTGTTTCATGCCTCTGCCTCCCTTCTTGCAGAAGACTGGAAAGTGGACGTTGGTAATAGGAAATATTTTGGCCAACATCCCGCTCATTCCTTCTATTTTTCAGGTGTTTGATGTACAATTTAAATACTACTTCCTCCCCTTTTTGGAAGGCTCAGTTGAACAATGTGTATATGCACATATTCCAAACCACTCCTCAGAACTATTTCCTAGCAACGTCTGACACAGATGTGTGTCAACCAGCAAGAAAATATCAGTAAACAAGCTTCCAACACTAATAAAGAAGGTCAGGGTTCAGCTCACACCTGCCCAGAACAGCCACAAACTTCAGGCTAGCTTGGTGTGCACACGTGGTGTACCATGACTGCTGTCCCTGCCCCACTGTGCCAGGGTCCTGGAGGCATCCCTGGAAAGAAATCCTGCTTCAAGCTAGTACAGAAGACTGAGCAGTGAGAGCAGGAACAGCTTAGTCATCTTGCAGATGAGCTGGAAATAATTTCCAGTTCATTTAGGTCTCTTTTCTCTGTCCAGCATCCTAAGGAACCGGGTTGTTGCCTTTTAAAAGCAAACTGGTGCTTTCTTTTTTTTCTCCCCCCGTTGCCCTCAAGCTGGTCGGTGCCTCAGACTGACTTTGACACAAAATTTGTTACAGACGTTAGCTGATGGCCATGGATGTTGTGCTGTTTATCACAATACTGATGGTTTGGGTGCTTCAGTGCCTGGTAGAAGCCCTAATGACTAAACCATAGGTTTTATTGCCTCTTGGGATTTTAAAGCTTAAACCCTTGTTTGCAAAATTACTTGCAGCTAGAATTCCTGGTGACAGTTTCAACCCTGGGGGCAATTCAGTGCACCAGGAAACCTCTAGTTGAAGAGATGGATATGTGACAAGCAAATCACTTCCTTGCTCTGCAAATACAGTCTCATGCCAGTCACTTTAATACAATAGTATGTAGGTGGCATTTGGCTTGCAAGGGTCTCATCACTAGGGAAATAATTTTCTGTGTAGGTGCACAGCTTCCTATAAATGATGGAAACTACACAAAGTTTTTTGTGTTTTCACTGCCTTCTGTTGGGTATACTGTTGGGTATGCAAAACCAATTTTTTCCAGTTAAAACCCATTATTCAGCCTGGGTCTTCTTCACCTTTTCACAGCCAAGAAAGGACCTTTCAGCCTTTTGCAGCAATGAAGCATTAAACTACTTCAGTAGTTTCAAAATGGCCACAGAGTTAAGTCTGTGGATCTTTCCAAAGGGTTTTGTTGCATAAGAGCCACAGTGAACCATTGAGAGCCCAAACAATCCTTTTATTCTGTCTGCAAAGTGTCTGACACAATGGGCTTGTCCACAGTGATGATTCTAGATATTGCAGTAAAATAAATGTCAGAGTCAATGCAATTTCAGGAACAGTAGAGATCCATTAGTATAAAAGCAGCTGCAAAATCAGATTCTAATTCTGCCAAAAGTGCAGTGAAGACATCACATACAAGGATTAACAGTCTTCTGAAAACTGAGCTATTACTCTGGATTTTGGAGCAGTTCTCTGACTGATGGGAGCCTTATGACAAATTATCTGCCTTACAAAAGACACTAGTAGCCTCCACAAAATATTGTGAGGGAAAAACTCATTCAAGGGTCTAAATTCCTCACCTGAAGGTTGGCTTCATTGCTTAGCAACATAAACTAAATTCCTCTTGCCAGATTTCTCACAGTTATATATTTCAACAGCAGCATCAAAGCAATCTCAAAGAAGAGTATTCATCTTGGGATTGTAGCAATCATGAGATCAGAGCTTTTACAGTTTGCCAACACATATTTTGCCTTGTTGAGCCTTGCTGTTCAATTAGAAGATGCCATTTCAAACACTGAGAAACAAGCCTGCTGGTAACAGTGGTGTAATTATGGCTGAGCACTCATACTGTTAGAACATGATAGACCAGGATTCACAATTATTAAAGTAATTTAAAAGGGCTTTTGGTCAGCTGGCAGCAGCAGAGCTACTGGGGCGGGTGAAGAAAACAGAGGTCTTGAAACAAGAGATGCTGCTGCATGTTTCAGACTCCAGCCTGGTTTTGAGGCCAAAGACTCATTTACAGCAGGAGCTGGATTCCTAACAGTTGCATGTACTGTTGGATACACCTTTCTCTCTCTTTCTCTGTGCAATAAAAGACTCAGGTGATAATATTGGACCTGGCATGTATTGTCTAATCCCAGGGAGGACGCTGGCATAAAGGAAAGAAATGCTGTATGATCCCTGTATATCCACCTCTCCCTGATTCACTGGAGAACATGTGGCCTTATTCCTGAACCCTTCTTTTCATTTTTCTATCAGAACAAAGTCAGAGCATCCTTCAGAAAGAATGCTAAACAAAAACCAAGGGTAATTTCTACTTTGATCCCGTGTACTCTGTCCTTACATAGAGCTGCATTAAACTAAATTTGTGTCCACTGAAAATACTTTTTAAAGCACGGTCCATCTCTTAGAATGAGAGCAGTTGTCAGAAACCTGCACTGCAGTTGCAGTGAAGCCCTTTGGGCACACTTTGGTGGAGGCTGTGGTGCTGCTGGGGTGGAGCAAGGCATGAGAGCACCAGAATCCCCCTGAGGCAGCCTGGTATGATGGAACAAAGCACGCTTTACTGAGTTTTTGTGCTCAGATGAACCACACAATTATCAAATTAACACTTCGTTCACTTTGTTTTATTGAACCTAAATCATACCATATTTTACAGTTCCACAGGACTTGAGCTACTGTGGCTTAAGAGTAAATTACAGAACAGTGGTTTAATGAAATTCTGTGTTGGCTAAGAAAATATAACCTGGTTTTGCCAGTTATAGGATTTGCAGGTTAAACAGAGTTTCATTAGTTCAGTGTACAAAGTCAGCACGGTTGTTGAGATAATTTATGGACTCAGTGTGTAGAGAACTAGAAAAAAAATTGTTTCTAGGGCAGTGAGGTGCTTACACTTACACTCATGCTTTTCCTTCCCTTTCTACATGAAACCATTGGATCCTTTACAGCAAACCTTAAAATGGATAAAAATGTAAAAATTTATTAAAAACGAAAATTACAGTGTATAGCAGAATCAAATACAAAATTATAAAACCCCTCAAAATTAGGAATTGTAATGATTATTAGGAAACCTAAGATTGCTAAATACATTAACAAAATTGCATTTGGTATTCCTGTTTTTTACTAAGATATGCAGCTGGAAGGGCTGAATTAACAGGTTAAAATCAGCAACAGTTGTAAAATTCTCTATAGCTAAAATCAACTTTTTTTAGTAGCATATGTCAGTTCTACCATGAAATTCATGGCCTTGTAGTGAAGACAGACTTAAGGAAGGCATCCTTTTTGTCACTATCACACCAAATCACTTTTAGCTGCTGCTGGGGGGCCTTGCTTAGCTGGAAATATTATATATATATATACACACATACACACATATATATATATATTTATGTATATAGTGTAAAATATATCTATATCTATCTATCTACCTAGTGTAATATACTGCAAGGTTTACCCCAAGATTTTAATTTATATTTAGACACCTCACCTTATTTGAATCACAAGTTTTGTTGTCAAGGGACAAAGTTATAACTTTACAGACACTCCAATATAAGGGTTTATATTCTTTGGGTAGTTATAAAGTAGCAAATCCATTTTCTAAATTATTTTTTTAATACACATGTATTTTTGTTTTTGTGCCTGGCTAATCTTATAAAGCAGAATGACAAGTTTCTAGAAAACGTGGCACACTGACATGTGCAAACCACTGTGCACACTTTACACACGCTTGTACCAGGTACTTCTCTAATATTGCTGAAGAAGTGATTGTCACTGTCCAAAGGCCAGGAGCTGTGTTCTCCCCATTTATGCTGTATAGATCCTTTTTCCAAGTGTGATTTCTCCAAGGATTAGTTTTCTTTTTGCAGTTGTAAAGCAGAAATCACTTAGACTTCACAATAAATGCTAATTATCATGATTCTGAGGTAAACACCAGAACTAAAGAGAGTAAATTCTTAGCTGATATGGATACTTTGGAGCTGTGTTATCATCAGCTGAAGTTCTGGTTTTGAATCAAGAAAAAGACAGATATGGAAAAACAGAAAATGATTTTATATATATAAAAGTGTGTTCTAATTTTCCAATATTTACAAATCAGAAAATATTTCCTTCATGTGTATAAACCCCATGAATATTAATTATTTAAATATTTAAAATCTGCAAACTCCAGCAATGGGGCAGGGAGCTGCAGTGCCAGTCCTTGTGCTTATAAACCCCTGTGACTCTTCACTTCCCTTCCCTTCATGGCTGAGTCACTGGCACACTCCATTTGAGCAGCTTTACCCTTTTCTTCCCACTGTGCAGCCCAGTTTTAGCTACAAATTTTTTAAAGTTATCAAAAATGTTGACTTAGCAAAGATTTTATCAGCTTTGCCTTAATTGCTAGAAGGGAATAACCAGTGATAAAAATCATGTGCCTTATTAATATATAAATAAATTATGATAGCAGTCTTTCTGTCTCCAGGAGGTTGGCTGAAAAATGGCTTGTCATGGTTGGGTGGCATTTACTTTTCTATCTGTCAATATTTGGAGGATTTTATTACTTTGCAGTGCCAGGTTTAAAATGGCTAATGGAAATACTAAAATGGAATTAATCTAACTAAATAAAACTGGTTTTCCATGTGTTATTCCCTTGACAGTAACTTAATGTGCTTTCTGAAACAAAGCTATGGTGGAAAAATGGGTTATATTTAAATTTATATGTTGTTCATTTACTTACTCTCAGAAACTTTCTTTTCCAGCAGAGGTGAGCCATGGTGCTTTATGATCACTATACCTCAAATATTTATACAGGACAGAAGGTTAGAAGTGGCCAGAGGGTTTCCAGATCCACTGACTTACCAAATGTTCAACCTTTGGAAAGCACCAATAACACAGTGGCAGCTAATTAACCACGGCCAGTCTAACAGGGCTGGCCTGACATGAAAACTGCACACACCCCTGGCTGAAACTGCAGTGTTTAACAAAACTCCAGGTGCCAGCAGAAGGCCTGTGCCAGAAAAGAGCCCTCTTGCCAAGTTAGCTTTGCTGGCTGCAGTGACAGCCCCGTTCTGTCATCTGTGGGCTGGATGCAGCCTGCATTTTCTGAGGGGCACTCCATCATACCTAGGATAGTTGCTGTTCAGAGACATCCATAACAAGAATATTTCTAGTGTATTCATGAAAGAATCGTAGAAGAAGAAAATTAATCTCTCTTTATACTTCTCATTGCATCATTTTTAAACTTTATACACTGACTCCTATCTTTTTCAGGAGAGTGTAATGAGTTACTTTCAATAAAGAAATGCACACTTGCACTTTGGAAAGCAGGAAGCAGAAGACCCAGGAAATGAAACAAAACTCTGAAAAGTTACCATTAACTTTTAGTGAAAAGAAAGCATTAACTGCTGCAAGAGAGTCGGAACTGAAGAACCAGCAAGGCACCAGAAGCTGAGAAACACAGAAGATGATCTCATTGTCAAAGCAGCAACCACTCTAGCCAAGATTTGGCAGCTGTGGGAGGTAGGAAGAGATGCCTCAGGTGTCTGCAGGAGAGCTGCTGTTCCATGCACACACAGGGGTGCAGCTCCAGTGGATCACAGAGCTGTTACCAGCAAAGCTCTCTCGCAGTTGTGAGCACAGGTTTTTAAGTAGCATCCAAGGCAGAAACAAGACACACTAATCATGCACACAAAACTTGGAGATGACTACAAACTTTCTATTTTAGGCACTGAAAACACAGCAGGTGTTTCATAACTACACTGAGAGAAAAAGGGAATGGGAAAAAACTATGGCATAAATGTTGTTTTGAGTTCGCCCACCTTCCTCTTGGATTGCATTGGCCACACATTAATTACAATTCCCTGACATTTACTTCCTACCTACAGATTCTACGTTAGACAAGTGGCAGCTTTGTCATTAAGCTGAGCTCAGACTCAGGCCTAGGACAAACACACCACAAGTATGGGACTTTTTGGCACCTTGGAAAGATTCATGGCAATTCCTCCTTCCCTTCCAACAGTCTGTATGAAGTCCTGTTCACTTCATTTTCATCTTTTAAGATGTCCCTATCAGCATGTCCAGGTCTTACCTCTCACTGCAGGGAGCCTCTGGCAAACGTGCAGGTACATCATTGGTCCACAAGAGATAGATGCAGTCCACTTATTTCTAATTTACTGCACAGTATCACCCATGACATCCCAGTCACCCAAAAGGAATGCAGTAGAGACTGAAAAGCAGAGTTTCTGTGAGCCATGCCCCACCTTCTGGCTTCTTATCAGCTTCTTTTTTCAAATGCCTCAACTTGTCCAAGGTCCTTTATCACTCATTGGATTTCAAATTGTAGCAATTTGAAATTTTTGTGTGGATTCCAAATTGTAGCAAATACAAAGTGGTGACTTTGAGCCCAAGACATCCATTTAACTGTGATGAGAAGATCATGGATGCAAGAAGTCAAGCTTCTTACCCATAACCAGAAGCCTTGAAATGTTTAATGCCAATTCATATTTAGTAAGGGTAAGGGTAATAAGATAACACAATCCTTAACCTAACTCAACTTTATAATTTCTTGCAAAAATATGCAATTCATGGACCAAATTATCTTTTTAGCAATAAATGTTCTTCTGACCAAGTCTCATTGGCAGCAGCATAGCATTAGCTGGGTAACCTGCCACTTGGTAATGCTACATCAGTCTTGATCTTCATCCCAACTTCTTTTAGACCTGGAATTGATATGCAAAAGATCCCATCTGCCCTGTCCCATGTAAAACTCAACATTCAAGGCCACAAAACACAACTGCTCAGAAGTTACACAAATTCACTTGACCTCTGAATTAAATGCAAGGATTAGTGTTGGGTTTTGTCCTTCTTCCTTGAGCATTTCCCAGCAGCATCAGCTCCTCCTGTCACTCAGCTGTCAGGGATGTTTGGTTGTTAGTCTACATGCAGAAACACTTTCTCTGTAACTGAAGGTTATCTCTAGAATTACAGATGTAGCTTTAAAGATGAAGTCATGAATCCTGGCTCTTACATCTAGGACACTGGACAGACACATTGCCAAAAATGTCACGGTGTATAATGTTACACAACTCGCAATTAAATGGGATAAAGATATCGTCATGGCAAGAAATATAAAGATCTCTATCAAGTTAACACTGAGCCATGCCTCTTCCAGTCTGCAGTTACAAAATAAAGAAGTTATAGGAGTCTTGAGCCTACAGAAGAATTTATACACAGGGTGTGGCCTTGCGTTCCAAAAGGTTTTTTTCCACAAACTGATGAAAAACATGTTGACAGCAACTATTTGTAATCCATCAATAAATCAATTTCCCCCTATAGATTCCTGGGTTGTAATGAACTTGTTCATTCTGAGTGCTCTGATCTTACAGATTGAAACATGAATCTTGTTGTTGTTGTGGTATGGTTTACATATAGGGAAGTATAGTTTTGTGGGAATTAGCTTTATCCATATAAAAAAAAGAAAAAAGATTTGAGTCCCTGTTCAGGACAAGAGTTTGCTGTCTATTAGGTTGTGGTTTAAGCAGATCTTAAATCTGGGGATTTTATATAGGCTCTTCAAATCATAGAAACACTACCACAATTTCTTTTAAAAATATTCTGTGGAGGAGGTTTTCGTTTTGATGGGACATCATCACCACCGCTGAATTTGTTTAGCTGAATGTATTGCACTGAACTGTAGACCTTTAAACTGATTTCTCTCCACTTTAATAACATTCTCTGATGTTAAAATGAGTTTATTACATTTATGTATTTGTTGGCCAGGTAAGATCAATATTAAAGGTAGGATCTGTAAAAGTTGGTGAGCTTGCTCCTGGAATTTAAAAGATAAGCTGCATGTGAAAGTCCACGTTGCTGCTTATGGAATGGTCTGTGGTTCATGCATTCCTTCTTCTTGCAGAAACTCTTCCAAATATTTTTTGGATACGCAGGTACCATGAAGGTGATTTAATGGTGTTCGTATTTCCGGGGGATTTGACTCTCTGCAGCTCATAGCCTGGAACATTTCCTAACCTGTCATTATAAAACTCCAGGTCTCACTGCCTCCCATCAGCACAGAGGAGAGTGCTGACAGCAGCTCATTGTCATTCCCATGTGCTTTTCCCATCTCCACAAGTGCTGCTTATGCAGTTCCATTATCAACTCATCCTTATTCTCCTTGTTGCTTTGCTGTCAAATTCAGAATCTCATCACTGACACTGATGAGTGATCTCCTTGTTTGCCCAGAATTTCCTTGACAGACCTGATGCTGCTGCACTTGCTCCTGACACACTGAGGCAGGAGAACTGGCCCGTGCCCTTGGGAATTCCTCAAGTTTCTTTTCTGCTTATGGACTTGCAAGCAATTCCATTGTGTGCTGTTCTCTTTTGTTCCTGCTGTGCCACAAAAAATTTTTTTTTGAACTTCTGGAAGGTTATCATCCCAACTAAGGAAATGGTAGGTGAACTTTGCCTCCCAACTATCCAAACATTTTGTTGGATTGGAAAGGAAATGAGGAAGCAGAGGGCCAAGAGAAGGACAAGAGGGCAATAAGTGGGATTCTGTGGCAATGTCTTTCAGGCTGATGCAGTGCTTGAGTCAGAGAGTATCTGAATCAGAAAGAGATTTCTGTTCCAAGCACCTGAACAGAAATGGTAAAAATCCTCTATGGTAAAAATCTCCACAAGCTCTTAAGAAACTGAGCAATGGCTGAAGATAAACAGTGGCCAAGGGATATTTAACTTACAAAACAATTTCAGGAAGAAGTTGAAAATGTTCTTGATGCTATTTTATACTGGTATTCCATTTTTATAGTGCAGAACAGATAAAAACTGTGATAAAAACCAGCTCCTGGATTAGGGTACCTCTAGAAAGGCTTAGTCTGACAAAGTGGTGAGTGCCCTAAAATGCAGTTCTACAGTAACTGAGGCTGGGACATGACTACAGCTTTTTTTTTTCTTTTAAAGTTGCTCTTTTGCATAAATTCCTTAAGCTATCACTTTTAACTTAGACAAGTGATTTCCTATAAGCAAAAAATTTGCACATGGACATGGTTAAAACCAGAAAGGCTGCCAGTGCCTCTGAGAGAAGCACAAACAGTGAAGAAGGGCACAGAGGAACACATTTACCTGTGGTTCTTCCAGGCCTACACAGGTGCAAGGCTGCAACACTTAATTTGCTCCAACAAATATTGCAGTGCTTAAACCAGTAGAAGCCATTAGATTTTCTTGATTTAAATATGCAGGAGTTCATAAAGGACTATGAAGTAAGTCTGCCTCAACATAACATTCATCTGATCTTCTCAATACTCTCATTCACACTCAGCTCAGAAAGTGGCATTGCAGACATTGTATCACTACATTTGCATGTCTAACAAGTATTACTTTGATGTGTATTATCAAAATCTGTCACTTTTGATGAAGATATTAGAAATCTTGTATGTCCTTAGTCAGTTCTTCAGTTCATCACTAAGTGGGGTACTAAGACATCTGGAATGTTCCACAGTTAAGATCAATTCTGAGACATAAACAATGTAAAACTGAACATAGAAAGTGAAAAAAAGCAATTTTAACATGAGAATGAGATGTTGTACATGCCCCAAGTTTATTGCCAGGAGCTTTTCCTAAAAGGCAGCCCAAATACCTGGAGAATCCTATATACTGTTGAATTATACTTGGCCATTTTGCTTTGTTTACACACTTCAGATGTTGCTGTTGAACTCCCCCCTAGGCATGAAAGATGTTGAAATTTTACCAAAGGCAAAAGCAAGATGTGTGCAGTTTGCAAAGTGATTTAATTACTGAGCAGTTGGTTGGCAAGAGGGATGCTGAAAGCCGCACAACTAAGTTGCAATCAGTGGTGTGCATATGCAAGATTACATTTTAAGGAAAGGAAAATAAAAAATGGTAATTGCAAATACAAGACATTAAAAATGACCAGAGCACTGAAAGCTGAGGCCAGGATTTCTGAAGATATTTAGGTAATAAATTGGTCACAGCCAAGATCAACTTTCTGTCAAGTTCTAAATTACTCTCTTTTGTTTCATTACTTTTTTTATGTCCTGAGTCTTGTAATAAAAGAATTTATTAGTTTTGTTTGCTTTTCCCTCTTCCTTTAGATTGAGAAACAAATTTCAGATTTTCTGATTTACAGTAAATAGTGGGGAGGAGGATCACTGTGAGGATTTTATTGCTGCAAAACTGGCATATCAGTTATTTGGGAAGGTATTTGCTCATCTCGTCAGCTATCTTGTGTTCTAATTAAACTGATGGATTAATAGCCAGGGAGAAATCTTCAAAGCTGTTTTTGGAATGCTGGAGGCACTTTGCAGAATCAAAAATGCAAACAGCTTGATGGTTAACAGGAAATAATTAAATGCACAAGTGATGTTACAGCACTGCCTGTGGGTTATTACAAAGCCTCTTCCCCCTGCCACCCCAAAACAGGTCTGTTAATGGCACTACACTGAATAAACCTTGAACACTTACCTTTAATATGCTGCTGGCTTGTTCTTTGGAGAAGCTTATTCTTTAGTGGCATTTTTATTTGCTTTGCATATTTTACCTTGCATGCAGAGTGGACACAACACCCCAGCTGAATATTGCTCACGGAGTCACTGCCAATCACTCGTGCAATGTGCACATAAACAATAATTAAACTCTCCAATACTGCATCTAAAAAAACCTTGGAAAAGCCTGATTAAACCTGGAAAGAGAAATCCTACCCAGCATGTTATTTCTATCCAAGCAAGTGTACAAACAGTCTGATCTCATGAGGACAAAACCTGTGAAAATACTTAGTAAAATCAGAACTTTACTGAAATGTCTGAGACAGTAAGTACCTGCATATTCTGGCAAGATGTAATTAATTAAACAATTTAATCTTCAGTTTACCACATTTGTACTTAAGGGTGGCCCATTCAGTACAGGTGAAATAAAATCACCTTCACATTTTCAATTTTCCACTGGAAAAACAGGAAAATTTGAGAAACAGAGAAACCAGGAAAATTTGCTGAACTGTGGCTCTGCTATCACTCCTCAGAGCAAAACTAAATGACACAGGCTTATCTGTTAGTAGGTGTGTATAAACCAGAAGCTGTAATGGTGTGAGAAATTATGTGCAAGGAGGCTGATTACCAGCTCAGATGGATCAACTTCATGATTTCAGCTAAGAACAAAGCAGAATTTTAGTTAGTGCTGGCAGTCGAGTTGGAGCTGTTTATTCTCCAAAAATGAATTTGAGCCAAGTATTTGATGCTATTCAGCAGTTTGCTCTGATTTTTCCAGCCTTGTTTATGAATAATGGCAGGACTCCAGTTTTTATGAATTAAAAAAAAAATACATAAAAGTGGCTAAATTGGATTCTATCTGCCATTTGGTAGAAATACAAAGATGATGTGAATGCTATTAATGGATTTTAAGTTTGACATGTTGGGCCTTGTTAGCATGTCCCACCCATCTAAAATATTCTTCTTAATCACATCACTAGCATGCAGAGCCTCCATGTAAACTTACCATATTTCAGAGGAAATTTTGGCAGAAGAGTAAGTACTGCAGGGTGGGATTTTTCACTACTGTGGTCCCTGTAAAGAATAAAGCTTACTAGAAGTTGTTCCTTCTGTTAAGATTACAGTTACCTTTTTCTAATGTCAAAACAAGAGTAAAACATAAGAAGTCCTCTACCCAAAACCTAAAACCATAATTTAGCACATTTCTGAAGTTTCCTCTATAGATGTGTCGTGTCACTTGAGATTTCTTATCCTACCCAATTTGACTGATATCAAGTTGGATATCAGCATCCTATTTGACTGATATAAAATAGGAGTCTCAGCATCCCCAGGATCAGGACCCTTCTTTTTCCCAACAAAATGACTGTGGAAATGGACAATTGTGGTACCTGCATCTTCCAGCATCACTTCTACAAGCTGGGACTTCCCATCTGTGGCCTGATTTTTCTTGTTGCTCACCTCAGCTACACAAATGCCCCAAAACATATTTTGTGCTATTACAAGAAGTGGCTTCCAGAATGAGAAGCACTTAGCTCCAAGTAAATTCAAAGCAGAATTTCTCACAGAAATCACCGTGAGCGAGACATTTGCTGTTGCTCTGTCTGTAAACAGCCAGGTCTTTGACCTCTTTGACCTCTATCCCATCCAGTAATGGCAACAGAGTGGTCAAATTCACAGGAGCCTGCATGCTCCTCCCTAATCCCACATTGGTCCATGATAATTCCAGCTCTCCAAGCAGATGTGATGAAGCTCTTGGATTCCTTGACTCACCAACATGGATTTTACTCATGAGGAAATGCTGGCATCTGGCCAAACAAGACAACAGTATTATACAAAATTCACTTTCCATTGTGCAGGGGCAGAAAGCACTGAGGAGGGAAGGAAACCCCAAAAAATTGCTGCTTACTGATGTCTGAGCAGCTTTACCTTCTATGCAGTCCTTACTGCCAAAAAGTTAGAGGTCTGCCTGGGTGCTTTACCTGAGAAAAAGCAAACTGCATATCTCAGAACAAAAACCAGTGTGATTACACTGGCAATGCCCTCAGAGGAGACAGAATGTGTCTGGCAGAATCAGTACTTTGACTGTGGAGTTAAATTGTGATTTAGGGAGTGCTCTTACTGTGAAAATTCACCACTGGAAGGGAGAGGCAGCCCACTGCTCTAATGCTGTGGTACTGTACTGCTAAATTTGCCTCATTTGAGTGGCAGTGCACTGTCTGATGAGACTACGCTTGATAAAATCTTATTTCCAGCACAAAAATCTTTGGCTGGCTGCAGGATGGTGCTGACATGTTTGCTCCAAAGCAAGTAGTATCTATAACATGCTGAAGAATGGCACTGAACAAGGGATTAAGAAAAAACTTGCATTGCTATCTTTACCTTTCTTATTGGGAAATGAAAGTTATGCATAAAATGAAAAGAATCAGTGTAGGACAGCACTGACATGGGTACTGATTATGGAAACAGGCTCGAGCAGATATCTTCCTTCATCCCCAGGCTTCAAAAGCCATTTCACAGTTCACAAATCTCTGCTGGTGTTTGGCACTTCCACTGATCAGACACAGAAAAAAATGTCAGGCCAAAGAAGAGCAGGTTTTGGTCAGAAAAGTGTTTAATGTTAATCAGCAACATTGTTTTTCCCTTCCCCCTTTTGTAAGAAACAAAACTCTTTATGGAATGCCTTGTTTCTTTGGGCCACTAGCATTAGAAAAAACTTGTTTTTTAATAAAAGCCTTACCCATGTTCTCTGACAGTAACCAAGAAAACTAGTTCAGGCCATTTTCTCAAGCACCTATGGTATAGAAGCTCCTGGAAGAGAAGCTTTCAGCAAAAAGCAATATGCAGTATCATTCAGACTTCATCAGCCAAACAAATGCTTTTCCTAACCCTGTTATTTGAGAAGTTCCTACATTAGATACACATTAAGGCACCAATATCCATGACAGAACACAAAGGTGCCCCTTCTGCTTGAATAATAAATTAAATTAAAACAAAAGCAAGTGTTTCTAAGCAGTATTAACATAATGAATTGCAAAAGGCAGCGAACAATTGTTCAATACACAGCAGAGAGGATGAAATAAAATACTCTGTGATTATGGGGTATTATTATGAAAAGTGCTGTTCTGAGGTGTTTTTCTACCTTGATGAGAAGAGTGGTGTGTTTAACAAGTGTTTCCTACAAGGGAAAGTACAAGCAATGTGCATCTAAGACACCCTATCAATACTCAAGAAACTGCCTTCATTTTTAAATATTTAGGTTCTAGATCAGGAAAAAGAAAACCCATAGACCCAATGAAGCAGTGCTTCATTACCCTTATGTAACTACTGTCTTCACATTTTTATGGGAGATTATTTTGCAGTGCCTGCAAGATGAGAACATGCAATCAAGCAGGTACTGGCAAAAACACCCAAACATTGATTACTTATGCTAACTTCTTATTACTTAGCTGTGGCACCTGAGGCTTTGGGAAGAGGAATTCCAGTACCCAACTCCTATGTAATTCCTGCTCTTCACTGTTCTTCTTCACCAAAGCTTCCTGAAGAACATTTTTCCTTTTTTTTTTAATAACAAAAAATAGTATGAAGTAAGTGAAGCTTCTTCTATTATGAAGAAAGCTAATATTCACCTAGAAAATCGAATTAAACTTTAATTTATTTCTTCCTGATAGGTTTTGCTTATCAGTATTCTTGTTTCAGGAGCTTCTACAGTTTATGGCAGCATATATATTTCTGTATTATAATAAACCACTGTTCATGGTTTATAAGAGAATATAGAGTTAAGGATTAACTGGTAAATATTTCTGCTGGTCCCAGACATCCTTCAGCTCCCCATGACAGTTTGGTATAATCTTTTCTCTCCCGTCTGCCTGATTTTCATGAGGATTTTTGATTTTAGTTCACATGGGAGCACATGGGAGTCACTTTTTATTATATTCTGGGATGTATAGATAAGAAAATTGGGCTTTTTTTTTTTTTTTTGTTTGTGTAGCACTCAGCATGCTTTAACCCAATTTTGCTGACCTGAATTCCTCGTGTGCTGGGCTAAACTGATGTGCCATTATTCCCACAGAAACAAACAATGATCAATGTCACAGTTCTGCTTTTCCATCGAGCTTCAGCCCTACACAAGTGTGTGCATCCACTGACATGAGGAGAACACAAGGAAATGCCTGTAGAATCATGGAATATCCCAGGTAGGAAGGGACCCACAAGGATCATCCTCCCCTGGGATGGGGCAGCTCCCAGATCCACACCTTGTGCCTGAGAACATTGTCCAAATGCTCCTTGAGCTCTGGAAATTGTTTGCAAATTGTTTTAACATCTGCCTCCATGAGTGATTTATTTTTCATGGTTCTGCTTTTTGCTTGTACAGCAAGCAACCTGGAAAATTTTACAGGGTTCTTCTTCTACTCACCTGGGTTTCAATGTGTTCTTTAGAGCATAGGAAGCCCCAGGTGAGCTAAACTGAAAGGAAGGAAAAACTGAATTGAAACACCTTTCAAAAGCTCTTAGTCAATCCAGATATTGTGAATGATGATTCACTTACTTCCACTAACCTGTGCAATATTTATTGTGTAGGTTAGTCAAAGTTTTATTTAAATTTTATACAAAACCTGGTACTCTTTTTCTGAAAGTAGGAGGAAAAGCTGAAGACAAAGCTAAAGTACTTTCTCTAGAAGATTTTCTGGTCATCCTAAACCTCTGGTTACTCAAACTCCTGCTCCTCTTGCTGAGCTCATGGCTCCAATTGCTTATGACCCTCTACCCTTTCCAGGGGAACTCTACCAATGATGTTCTGATATTTGCCTTTCTGTTCCTTCATACAGAAATTACAGAACACACATTTATCTGCCCAAACTTCCAGGAGCCTCCTTTGAACTCCCCTGAATTGTCCTCTTTGTTTTTAAATGTCCCCAAATTAGTTTCTTATAAGTAGTTTCATCCTCTAAAGCAGTACAAGAGACCATGAACCAAAAAATGCAGCTACGTTCACTTGGCAGTTATGCCTAATTTCCTGATTTCCTAGGCATTGTTTAAAAATCCTCTGCTCTGAAAGAAACAGACTTTGAAATATCCTTTCTTTTTTTTTTTTTAAATTATATTTTGAGTTGAGTTTTTGCAGTATGAAGTTGTGGGATTCTGAAGAAGCAGAAGGGTTTGGTAGATGTGGTTATTCTGTAATTCAGTTCCATTGAGTTTCCTGACTTTGTTTCTCAAATGTATTTGGAAAGGCACGAAAATGAAGTTCTTATTAAACCACCAGGCACATTTTTCTACCTGCTGCTCCTCATAAGAAAAACAGAAATGAAAATAGTTCTAAATTGAAAGGTTAATTACTTTACCATAAAACAATATCTGTGATTCAGGTGCTGGAAGCATCACAATGGGCTACAGAGGAATGGCTCCTTGGTCTCTAAATCAGAAATATCCTGGGTCAAAATATCATTCACCATATGCAAGATGCACTGGATTACTGCTAAATATAGGCACAGCTGCAGAATAAATATAAGGGGAAAATGGTATTTATAAACATTATTTTTTTTCTTGTAGCTAATAATTTAGTCTATATTTGACCTGTATTTCTACATGTTTGCCAAAAAGACTTGATTCACTAAAATTCGGTATTGTTAATTAGCTATAAGGGAACAGAGCAGGCTACTCAAAGCACTTAAGCTTTGACTTTTTTTTTTTTAAATCTTGAATTTTTAAAATATTGAATAAGGGCAACTTGTGATATTTTCTATGTTTTTACAGTATATGTTAGGCCTTTGTGGACTACAGTAATCCTTTTTTCTATTAACTATGTACCTTCAAAGTTCACTCTGGCATTTCTCATACACTTGATAATACAGGGTCAAGAAAGGAGGCACAAACTTCATTGGGGAGGTATGAAACCTGCATGAATTCCCATCCAAAGCAGGGGCTGCAGATATTCAATCTCTAGGGCATTCACCCAGTGTGACATAGCTATCTCAAAGGAATACACAAAACCATTTTCCTGTGTTTCTACAGCTAAGCTGCACTCTGGACCAGTCTGATTCAGGGGGCATTAACCTTCTGCCCAACCTGATAAAAAAAATTTATTTGCCTCCTGCTTTAGTGTATTAACCCCCAAAAGCAGCAGCAGCCTGCAGCTCAAACGTTAATTATGTAACTGCAATTAGAGTACTGACAGGCCTAGTGCACAGCTGTAAAGTAGAGAAGATGCAAACCACAGCATTTTAAGTTTCCAGGTGGCACAACAGGGATTTCTGTGTTATGTAAAAGACACTTAAAATGATATTGCTCCAACGTTTGAACTGAAGAGCTATCACCTTCCTTATAAAATGTAACTGGGCTTAAACAGCACAATGGAAGTTTTCTTGCTATTGTCCTCCCTAGTCTCCTCAATTATTATTATGGAATTATTTTTAAAATGGGGTTGCACTGTTTTCAAGACCAAGCTGGTACTATGTTTATCTAGTATTAAATACTTAACTATTCTCCCCCAAAACTTCTTTGTCTTAGGGCAGAGGCTCTGAAACAAAGGGGATCTTCCCACTCTTTTTTCCCAGACCCTGCAGTCTGAAGGGCCTCCTTTAAAGTCCTGAGACTGCAAAACCCTTACCTAGGGGCCAGTCAAAGCAGGTATGGCAGAAATCTGAAAATTACACACATTCCCCTCTTCTAGGGTCAGCAGTGGAAGCGGGGACAAAAGTAGGGCCCTTCACTCTTGGTCAGTGTGAGGACACAGAGGGGTTAAACCTCCCAGCCACAGCAGCACAGAACCAGCATGCTGTTCCCTACATGGCTGTGGGTGGGAGAGGTGGGAAGAACCCAGTAAATCAGAATTCTGCTGGTCAGCTGAAAAGGAAGGTTGAGCTGCTGCTCCTTTGCAGCAGTCCCTGGTGTGGCTGGCCCCCATCATGACTGCAAAAGGGGTGGGAGGGAGAAATGGCAGAGAAGCTGGGTCAGGATAATGAAGCTTTGGCAAAGGACGTGGAAATAAGAGGCACAAAGATCACCAGAGCTTTCTCAGGCTTAGAGCTAGAGGTCCCACAATGCACTCCTGTCTTCCAGAAAGTTTTTATTCTGTGTAAAAGAATATCAGTGTGCTTCACAGAAATAGCTCAGTACATTCTCCAAAAGCCAGGGGTTTCAGTTCTACATTTGGCATCGCTCTGACATTTCAGGGCCAACCTCACTTGCAGGAATCCAGTCTGACACAGTGAGTAGCCCTCTCAGGCAGTTACTGAGAGAATTACTATTTTAAGTTGAAATATTTAATCAAGCTGAAAATATGCATGTGGGACAGATATTTTAAAATCCAATTTAATTGTCAGTAGTTTGCAACCTGTGGAGCTACACACTTCACATCAAAAAGTGGGAAGATTCACAGTTCCCCATCAAAAGGCACACTGCACTCAACCTGCAAAGAATGAGAAACTGAGCTTTTAAAAAGCAATCTAAAATAGTTCCCCTCACAAGGGCAAGTGCAGTCATTAATATTCCTAATCCTTATGTTAATACACTTTTCTTCCTGTAAGCCTAGGCCAGATGGATGTCAATGTTCATTTTGTATGATCTCAGACCATCCTACTGAAGCAGGGTAAGTTGCACCATCTCAGGCCCCAACCTACATCAGTGATGGCATTACAAACACAGAGGCAGAAGTGAGCTGAAGAAGTGCTCTAAAATGTCTGTATACACACTTCATGTGGGGAACCTAACACAATTTTAATTCAGGATGTTTTTCAGCTCATTCTCAAGTCCTCTAACTCATCTCGAATTATTAGCAAACTCCTTACACTGAACACAAACACTGGAAGCTTGCATAAAGGTACTGCTTTTAAAGTATGGGGCCTTGAAGCATTCAGTCTTCTTTGTAGGGTTGCATCCTTTAAATGTAATAGTGTGGTTAAAACATTCTCAGCAAAGACCAGCTGTAACTTCCATAAAATGCTCCCCAGACAGACTTGGCTCAGCACTTCACCCTTTGAAATTATACTGGATTCTTCTGGCTGGGGCAGGAATTGGGAGAAAGAATAGAACCTTAATTTCAGCACAGACCAGGCCTCTTGAACGATGTGATCACTAATATGTTGGGAATGTACTAAATCAGCTTCTGCCTAGCTAGGATTGAGCTGGGGACTTACAGTTGTGATTAAAAGCAGTAAATACCTTTTCTTAGCATTTTTCTTAAATTCAAATTCAGCTAGGAGGTATTTTGGAGGAAGGAAGAGGCTGGAAAGCTCATTTGTAGCACAATAGTACATTGAAATAGGAAACAAATGTTCACCTTTTCTCAAGTATAGGTAGAAGGTAAATGTAGTTACCTGGGATAGTTCTCTATGAAAGATTTTCCACATGATAGAATAAAAACCATCTTCTTTCACAGTTAGTTGCCCAGGAGACACAGATGCAAACATTTGTTTATTACATTGGAATCTTTACATAACGCATAATTTTCAATACCTCCAGGCTATTGCAATCCCATTTTAAGAAATGAGTATTCATGGGCTGGGTTTTCTCAATAATATCACCTCCTTTTTCCCTGCTTGGTAACTCATTTCTCTGCAACTAGATGAGCTTGGGTAATCTTTCAGTCTTTTGGGAATTGTGCTATGCAGTGAAGTGGCAACCAGCCATTCCATATGGTTTTCATCCCCTTCAGTCTAAAGGACCTTCTCTGTGCTATATGTGACCTTCTAAAAGAGCAGGAAGGGAACCTTTTATAGCACAGATACGAAGCTACAACATGACTAATACGTGTAAGGGAGGGAGAAGAATTTAAGAGCCATACAGACCATTTGTTTTTATTTTAAGTGTCCATATTTTTTCTTTTAGGTTCCATATGAAGCAGTTATGATTATCCAGTGTCTTGGTTTTGGTCTGATCAGAAGATCAATCTGCCTGGTTCTCATTCTTCTGGGTGGTCTCCCCAGGCAAGCTCCCCAAAACCACAAGTTCATAATAAATATTTAGGCATTTCCGAGATGCCTAAATATTTATTACAAACTTCTGCAGTTAGTGTAATCCTATAATAATTCCTATAGGCTGCCCAAGGAGTTCATGGAGACTCCCTCCTTGGAGACACCCAACAGCCACCTGGACATGTTCCTGTGCAATGTGCTCTGGGTGACCCTGCCTTGGCAGGTGGCTGGACTGGAAGACATGCAGAGATCCCTTCCAATACCCCTAAATGTTCTGGGATTCTGTGAGAAAGCATTTAACATCCAGTACATCAACACAGCTTTTCCAAAGTTTCCTGATTGTTCGTGGCTGTGTCCTGTGTGTAACAGTTATGGAGGCAACTTTGCAGTCAGGAATACCCCAATTTTTCAGGCTGTCAGAAGCCCTCATATCTGTCACCCAGCAGCTGTACTGCTGATATGCTGTCAGCAAGAGGAACTACATGTTTTAAAACCAGCTTCTGAAAACTCATGGTCCGTCTTTCGTTCCAAATTACATTCAGAAAAGTCAATTAAGAACTGACTTCACAACAGAAGCCTGAAGACACCCTTACATACCGTCTATTGCCATGAATGAAATCCAGGGTTCAAGGTTTTCAGCTTCAGTAGACTGCAGCCTTTCAATTCCAGTCAAGTCAGTGGGAAATAGAAGTGCACCTCAACAAATTGGACAAGTCATAGTCGATCCCATATATTCTGCTGATAACATTTTGCTTTGAAAGTATAAGGTGAGTGTTAGGCAAGTTTTTATTTACCAAAAGCGAGTTCATTAACTAAATAAGGCTTTTTCCTAGCTATATTTTACAGGTCCTGTAGTTGGGTATATTTAAGTGAAGGTTAAAACACTAAAAAAACAAACAATCTTTTGTGAGAAATTAGTAATCATAGTTTCTAAGCTCTTAAGGTAACATTCTAAAAATATATATTTATTTCTGAGTGCTAATAGGAAGATTTCCATGACTTTGTTCTTGTCAGCATGCTATTTAGAAATAAAATCCTGATTTGCAAAGTGTCAGATAAACACAGCTGTGCACATGTGCTCACTTGATTGCAGACTGCATGCACAACTTTGTTTACATGGGCCAAATCAGCCCACAACTGCACTTGCAATTGAGGTCTCCAATCAGCTGAGGCTTTACAAGGTTTAAAAAGCATATTTGAGAAGACCCCACACAAAGCTGTGAGATTTGATCCCAGTGGTGGTGGGATCTGAATTATCACTGGGTTTCAGCTCCAGGTCACCTGGAGTGCACAATACCAGGTTTTTCTTTCCCTCTTTTTAGGGTATTGATATCAGTAAGGAAAAAAAGCTCAGCAATGAGTTATCTTACTGCATTTACATACAGCTTCACATCCCACCTGGACATCAATCTATTTTAGCAAGTTAATATCTGTACACTTGATGTGCAGAAGAAACCAATGCAACCTTAGTTATTAGTCTGCAGCCATCTTTAGAGAAATGTGCCATATGTGTTTGAGCCAAACAGGAGTCAGACAACACAGAAATTTTAATTCTCTCTGCCTCATATAACCTACATTTTTAATTTTTAAAAACATAACTAGCATCTTTATGACAGCTCAGTTTTTTGTACAGAGGAAGGTTTTCCAGCACAGCTGAATATCATGGAAGAAAACATTAAGATAGTTGTGGGGCCTGATGCTATTTCACCAGGTTATTTGCTAGACTACTTCTCTCTCTGTGAAACCCACAGGCAGCTCCCCAAAACAGTAAACCAGTTGGCCAAACTTGGTCCTTGTGGTTCTGATTATTTTTCTGTACCTGCCAAAATCCCAGATGTCACCAGAGAACAAGAGAGACCTTTCTTGGTAACATGTGCATAATCAAGTTGAAAGAATTCACAATGTACAGCATCCCCACATTCACTACATTTGCAGGCTCTCTACATTACAGAAAAGTTAGTACTGCTTTATTGTTTCTTGTCAGTCTTTTCCAAATAAACACAAATCAACAGGGATTGGATGAATTTGGGAAGTCCTACCTGCTATTCTGATGTAACTGTTAGTCAAAAATACCTATTGCTCTGATTTAAGTGTTAATTTCAAATTCCTCTTTTGCAGAGCTAGGAATGAGCAGTTCCTAAAGAAAAGTAATTAATGATACTTAAAAAGGTACTTGTGCTCTTTCAGAAAGGGTAGTAGCTGCAGGTACAGCCTAATGCTAATGAAAAAATGAATATGCTAAAAGACAAATATGCTAAAAAATGAATATGCCTTCATTCAGCAGCAGTTTGACCCCAAAAGTCATAAGTGAACACAGCTGAGAAGACAGTCAGATAAAGTATTTTCATGCAGAATTTTTAATCAAAGAGATGTGGGATAGTTTCATCGATTTTTGAGGTTGAAATGAGCCAATAAATCTAACAACATCCTGAAGCACAGATCCTCTCACACATTCTTGTATTCAGTGCAGGAATTCAATACATTTAGCGAGTCCTCAGTAGATTGCCAAGTTCCTGGCACAAGGAGTGAGCAGGAGAGGCCAAGGTTGGACACTGCACAGAGCAGGGTGTCCTAGGAGTGTCCATATCTTTCCAATCAGAATCCTGGCACCTTTATAACAGAGATTCTCCTACCTTAAACTGGGAAACAAAAGAAATTGCTTCCTGATGTTGAGTTGAATGAAAGGCATGATCTTAAAGAGTCATGGAGATGTACCAAGCAGGCACATAAGCAGGACTAATGAGTATGATCCAGGTCTCTGTTTATAGGTCTTTTACAGTACACACTTATTCAGGATTATCTCCAAGGCAATCTACTCCAGCCCTTGGATTAAAGGAAAGCTTGGTTCCCTCATGCAGACTATTAAGCAGCCTTGCTGTATTTTTTTGCACCAAGAGCTATATTCTAGTTCTGTTTTACTCTGAGGCCATAACAACAGTTCACAGTGGTCTTCAGGGAAATTAAAGAAAATGAAAGGAAACCATGTTCTACATCAAAGTACAGATAGTACAAAGACAGCTGAATTTATCAATTGTGAAGGAAAAACATGCTAGTCGAACCATGCTGTTAAAGGTTTCATTTGAAGGTGTCTAAAGGTTGGGTGCCCAGTTTCTGATTGCTTGATAATTCAGACAAAGTTACCAGGCAGTCGCTCTCTAAGAAAACATGGAAAAAATGATTTTGCTCTGCCAGCTCTTGTCCCCACCTATCTGTGGGCAAGTCTGCATTTAACAACAGCAATGTGCACACAAAATTCATTCTTGTCTCAGTGAATCTCCTGAGTCTTAATTTTGTGTCATGTCTGCATTTAATGGTTTCCAAAAGACTATATACCTCACTGAACCATTTTCATGAAGTTAGGGCAAAAATCTTTTATGCACCCATGAAAAGGGAAACAGATTCTTCAAGGTGTTTCTAATGAAGAGATATAAAAGTAAGTTCTTCTCTTTTTTATATCTCTCCTAAAGTTTCTACTTGGAAAAGTTGTTGAACTATAACAACTATAATTGCAGGCCAGATAGAAAGTATCTAGTACCCTCTATGTTTAGTAAAAATGATGAAAGGTATTTGTTGACATTGATGTTTAGTAAAAATGGAGAAAGGTGTTTGCATACAGAAACTGCCAGGCTGGGCATGTGATCTCAGATCAAGAAATGTTTTGTGTTTCTCTTCAATTCCAGAAAAACAAGGAATTTGAAAAGAAATGGAGGCTTGTTTGCCATTTTTATTTTTTGTGTCCTTAAAAAAAGTTGCACAAAGAATGTCTCCCAGTGGTGGCCCTCACTGGAGACTACTGAGGAGCAGCTCCTTGCTTTGCTTGTGGATGAGAACTACCAGGACCAGAGAAGGCTCACTCCAACAGTTTATTTTCTTTTTGTTAGGGTTGGGATTAAATGTGTGAGACAGTAGTTCTTGTTTGGACTCAGATGCTTATTAGTTGTTATCTATATTACAGTTCTACAAACTGTGAGTTCTATTGTACTTTAGGCTAACAAACTTAATATGGAGCTGTATCTTTTTTCTCTACAAGACTTTTTAAGCATAAAGTGTCCAATTAAGAAATGACACCTAAATTATTTTTACTTTTAACTTAAGTTAAAAGTAAAACTAACTAGTAAAAGTTAACTAACTACCTGTGGTCCACAATGCAGACTTTTTTATCTAATTACACAATAAACTGAAGAAGAAGAAGAGGAAGAAGAAGAAGAAGAGGAAGAAGAAGAAAAAGAAGAAGAAGGAGGAGCTTCTGCCCTAATACTTCTATCTTGCTTTATATATATTACTATATTTTAAAACCTTAAATCCTAAGTTTTCTACTATGAGATATTACACACTTTTATTCAAACTACACACTCATAGCCTTAGTTCTATCATTCAATTTTGGAAGCCTTTTCTATGGCCTCAGGTCAAATGTAGTGTTCTCTTGGGGGTCAGTGCCTGTTAGCACAGAAATCTGAAATTCTCAGTAACCAGGGTTCCAACACTGGTTAGCTTCCAGCTGTTCTGATACATTGCTTTCTTAATCCTTCTTCTCCATGCATGCAGCTAGAAAAGCTCTCAGAAGCAGCCACTTGAACAAACAGGTCTCAGAGGCTGGGTGTGAGCTCTGGGGCAGCAGGGTTTGATCAGAGCAGCACAGAGTGAAGGCTGGCTGCTGTCCCTGTCACAGCTGCACGACCTCTGCTGCTCAGCCCTTCAGCACAGGGCCTGGGAATGGAGAGGGATTTTTATATTTCAGCACAACACAATCAGAATATTGTTACAAGTCCCACGGGGCAACAGGATTTCAGAATGTGCTATATGCACAGCTTGAGAAGACACTGATGCTGGCCAGTCAGTTTGGTAGAGTGCATTTTCTCTGTCAGAGTTTTTAGGCCAACAATTAGGGAAAATACAGATTTTGGAGTTACATGGCAGATCTCTATCAATCTCAAACAGTAATTACTCAGTTGGAGTTCAAATGAAGAATATTTATTTCTATACAGGCTATGCATTATAGTGCAGAAACAAGTGAAAGTTGAAATTATTAATAGCAAGTTCCAGAGAGCTGTATTCAGCAGAATGAATAAAAATGTAAGCATTTTAGGTTTTAGTTATTAGTTAAGGAATTTTAAGACCATCTATCAATTAAATGCCAAACAGATTCACAATTCAACCTTGGTTTGCACTACATGGGGAAGCTCTGTTGGGGGGTAGCTGTAAAAGTGATCATTTTTAGAGGACTTAGAGCTACAGAAGAAACTGGTCAGGAGATTTCTGGTACATACTCTGATGGCACATACACAGTTGAATTACTCCCAGGTGACTCAGTTTGTAGTCATCTAATTCATAAAATATTTTAATTTTACAGCAGAAATATTTGTAACCTGCAAGTACATTTGTTTTCCAAGCAGACAGGATTTCAAATAAACTAGGCAGCTCTTTTCTCTTCCTTCCAAGTTCTTGGTAAAAACATTTCAATCCTCTTCAATCTTCTTTGGGTTATACTCTGGATGTGGAGGAAAGAGGGTATAAATGTTGCTCACAGCATGATCCAGAACATACTAGCAGACCAAAGTCATTCATAAGATAAAATAATCAGTTCTATAGTCTTGTAAACTGAGACACACAGAGAAAAAAAATCCCCAAAACCAGACACACACAAATCTACAAAACCAGAAAAACCCCCAACAATCAAACCCTAAGAATGACAAGAATAATTTGCTTCTGCACTAAGGGCAAATATGACTCTTGGACAAGAATTGGACTAAATGCATTCAGAAAGCTCTGTTTTTCCAAGAAAGAAAACACCACTGTTAATCACTCTTACTGAGTTACTGTAAATACTGACAGCTGGATTTAGAAACTTGAACCAACATGGACTTTAAAGTTCGTTCACTGGATGAGGATTCACAAAAATATTTCAAAATGAGAACCCCAGTGCCAAATCTGGGGCTTTTGTACCATACAGTTGGTGATTGAGAAATTCCCCACGTCCACTTACAGTGGAAATGTATCCTATTTAGTATGGTAGCCAGATTTTCAACAATGTTTAAGCATTTTCAGATAGGAATCCTCCCAGGCTGCCAAAGACTCTAATTCTAAAGAAGCAATAGTAAGGAATATATGGGGAAAAAGTCTGTGTCCATTTGGTTAATCTATAACAATAACCAGACACTCTAAACAAAACATGCTGTGTTGAATTGGTGTCCAGCAGCCCTGTCAGCTCCAGAAATGAAGGGTTTGGGGTATTACACTATTACAGAAAACTTTATCACTTAAAAATGTACTCCAGAGTTCACCCCATGAGGAAAGGCTGTGCTACGCAGCTGTGCTTTTGCTGCTCAAGAATTCCCTGCTACTTCAAGAAAACTACTGTTGTCCATTCCTGGATAACAATAATTGTTTAAAACACTGTGCCATGAAGACATCGAAATGAGAAAATCCATAATTCTTCTCAGTTGGCAGTTTACTACAAGAATGTGTTTTGCAAATCCCAAGACAACATTCCACAAAAATCTGTCCAAAAACCCTTAAAACAGGTAGAAAGCACTGCTGAGCTGTAGTCTGTTTCTTGAGCTGTGGAAACCAGTACACTTCAACCTGATTTGGAGGGGCAGGATGGGGAAAGGAATATCTGCTCTACTTGCTTTGCATAATCAAAGAACCACCCAATTCCTGGAAAAGTCGTTGATAATTTCAAGCTAGTGGGTGGTTAAGCTATGTAGCCCCTATGAAATTTGGGAAAATATTAAATCTCTCTCCAAGACTTTGGCAGATGGCGCCACATTGTTTAAAGATGAATTTACAAGGGGGTTGGATGGTGACTTGGGTTCCAGCAGCCCTTTTCTCTAACTGGATATAGGCATGACCAAATGTATGCAGCACAAAAAAATGGCCAAATTGTTGCAGGTCTTCAGGCAGGTCAGAGCCAAGCAGCCTGAGATCAGTGGCAAAAGGGCCAGTGCAGAGCAGCTCTCTTCCACTGCTGCCAGAATCACAAAAGGCCTAAAAATCATCTTTGTGCCCTCCAGCTGTTTACTTAGTGACTAGAGACAGCACAACTTCATTTTCAAAAGGGTCAGAAGGGCCTCAGGCTGCAGGTGGCTGGAAAACATGGTGGAAATGTTTTACTGGGACTTTGACAGAACGCCTGTGGGACAGGTTCACCACCATGCAAAACTTCCCTGAAGGAGCACAACAAAGTAATGTCTTAATGAGCTACAGAAAGCTGAGAACCCTGGTAATGGCTGTTCATTTGTTCATTCAGTAATTCTGAGCATGTTCAATACCCACTGCTATTTTTTTTAATGGAGTCAAAAAGCCTACATTCAAAAAACTTGAAAAAGCTTTTTTTTTTTTNGTGGAATGCAACTCAAACTTGTTGCAGTATATCAGAATCAAGAACTGATAACACAAGTGAAATCCAAAAATCCAAACCACAGGAAAATTGCTCAGCCATATTTATTTTGTTGCAATATTTTTGAAAACATGTCTGCTAAACTGATATAATAAACAGTGCAATAAATTTGGTGCATTTCTGTTCCAAGGCCCTGGACAAATGGAGAACACTACTAACGCATCTCTTCATTGATCTCCATTTACACATCCCATTGCAAGAATGAAATCTTAATTGTCTTAAAATCCATTTCCACTATTTCCTTTAAGGGAATGCTGCTGAGTCATAACTGTAACATTAGATCTAATTAATTAGGACTTTGTGCCAGCACAAATACCAAAACAGCTGATACTTTGATTTTTGGTTCTCTGTCCCCTAAGACTCTTCAGCAGGTAGTAAACTTAATCACTTTCTTAAAATTCCATTATTCTCTGAAAAGAAATGCACAAAATTAATCTTTATGCTGTGACTTCACTTAGTTTATCCCCTGGCTCTGTTATTGCTTATAAGGATGAAGTATCATTGCAATATTTGTACATAGTGTTCACCTAGCATTTAAAAATGTATCTGTGCTTGTTAAGAAAAAGCCCAAATCCACTGTGACAATTATGTCTTTGTTTTGCTTAGCTGTGTACATAATATTTTGCAAATGTGTATGTAGGACACATTGCATTTTGTTTCAGTGCCACAACGGAAGTTTGTGCAGCAGAACTGGCTATGTCACCAACACGGTACTGAAATAATTCACTTTAACTTCCCTCAAAAGTAAACAGGCATCCAGCTAGCTTTACCACTGTTCTCTAAATTTACCTTTTGCATCCTAAGCAGGGTTGTTTAATGTCCTAATTCAGGAAGGCATTTCAGCCATGATTTCAAGTGTCCCTCTCAACCCTGGTAG
This sequence comes from Leptocoma aspasia, assembly GCA_013399835.1. Lineage (NCBI taxonomy): Eukaryota > Metazoa > Chordata > Aves > Passeriformes > Nectariniidae > Leptocoma > Leptocoma aspasia. Next base: position 36,222 of record VXAX01003097.1, read on the forward strand.
CTGGCTGGGCACGTGTCTAAGCACTGTCCTGAACAGAGGAATGTTCAGGAAAGTGAACTCTGCTCTCTGCTTGTGCCACTACAGGAAAAGCAACAAAGGGCAAGCCCTGCAGGGGATGTGCCATGCCTTACTCAAGCCCCTTGTAGTGCCACCAGCATGAGGGCAAGTGTTGGCCCTTCTGTTGCTGCTAAAGTGCAAGTGGAAATTAGCTGTGAGCACAGTGCTGCTAACAGGTGAATTCTGCTGGATCTGACAGCACAAGGTTAAAATGTTAAAATGGGGCTGAGTATCTGGCACTGCCTACTGCTGCAGTAAGACAGCCCCTGCCAGGTGATTTACATTTCTTTCCTGTCTCCAGGTACTGGATAGCATCCCTTTTATATTATCCTCTCATCCAAGGTAAACAAAACAGCACTGAAATAACTTTTCCTTCCAAAAGGAAGTGTGGCTTTTTCAGAATCTGAGTATGATTCAGCTATTGAATGGTGTGGGGGAGGAGTTACTTTTGAGCACTTCCACTCACCTGTATGTTTTGGGTTTTTTGTCATGGAGCCTGCCTGAGGCTGGACACTTCAGAGGTCAGCTTCTGATTTGTGTGCACCACACAGGACCACTTTTTAACCTTAAATTAGCTAAGACTGGTAAATGTTTCATTCAAATTGGAACATTCCTGCCAAATTTATTACCAAGGTAAAGCGAATTTCCAGCAATACTTCCTGCTCACCTTCCTTTTGAAACTCTGCTTCCTTTCCCCCTTTCTTACCCCTTCTAACCTTGCATGGTGTTAGGTAAAAGAGGGTTTCTGGAGAGGTAGATCCTGTAAGTGTCTAGTTAGGGTATTGCCTGCTTAAATACTGCAGTGAAGCTGTATCAGAACTTGACATCAGGTCATGCATCTCTTTATGTAAGTACATTCAGAATTTATGTTTCCTAGGTATTAATCATTAGAACTTGTCCCAGAATCTAACCCACAAAAGCACATCCTCTCATCTGAACTGAAATAAAAAAGAGCCAATCTGTTTGTGCAGGTAACTTCTAATAGTTTTGGTTTTATAATTAAAGCCTATTGGGGTACTTTAGATATAAAGTTTAAAATAAATGAGAGCCTACTGATATTACCTAGATATATGGAATATTTAAAACCGCTTCAACAAGCTTCAAAAATAACCTTCAATCTCTCCAATGTTTAACAATCTTCAGAGTTTAACTAGTCTATAAGAAAAGTCAGCAAATAAAATGGCTTTGAGTAAACGATACATACCTAACTTGCCAAAATTAAAATCAAGGAATCTCCTTTGTTATGAAGTTTTCCTGCCAGATGGAGGAACTTGCATCTATTCCCAATAACATTAAAGCTTTTAAATTATTCTACCCTGAGTATAAAGATAAAATTAAAAAATATCTCTAGTAAGTAGGGCTGTTTATGTTTTGCCAAGAATACATATAATTAATCCCTTCACAAACCACCAGTTTTGTAATTTTCTCAATAGTTTCACTGCAAGATAACAATGTTCAGTTCTGAAATTAAAATTTAGACCAGTGTCACTCATTTCTTGACAAGTATTACTTAAAAAGTGGTAATTCTCAAATCTATACCAATATAATGGCAGCAGTTTCAGTAATCACTGGATTTATAAACAAAGCTTGGCCAGTTCATGAGGTCTGCATCATTTGGAGTTTGTTTCAAACGTGAGTGACACTGTCCTGTTAAAATCTCTGCAGCTTTTCTCCAAGTCTTTTTCCACGTTTATATTAAGAAAGCAATGGAAGCAAAAGCAAGAGGAGGCAAAATCCCAGGGGATAAACCATCCTACTGATATCCATTAAGAAGTACTTTGGCATGCCTGAACATGTCATTGCCACTGCTGGAATCCTCTCTGACCAACATTTCCAAGTGCACGGCTACCAGTCAGGTGTGAGGATATTGAATCTGTTTAATTAATGTGTTAAAAGAAGTGGGCAAGGGAAGCACCACAGGCACATATAGCTTCACCTTGGAAGATTCACCAAGAATCTGATATTCACCAAGAATCTGATATATCTGTGCCAATTCAGCACAAAAGAATTGTCAGCAGATCAAAGCTTTCCTTGGGTAGTATTTAAACACCTAAACCCCAAAGCTAACCACCTTATCTGATTCCTCCAAATATGCTGAATGCCCTGCAAATCACAGTAATTACACAGTAAAGAGACACCAGTGGCAAATGTTTCACACTCTTGCATTTGCTTTGACCAGATCTGTCGATATTCTTAGAAAAATGAGTCAGTTCCTGGTACACCACCTTTGATTATACAGTCTGCAAGAGTTCTAGGTCTAAACTGATGCTCTGAGGGGAATAGCCTCACTCAGTAGAAAACTAAGCTGCCATTTAATGCTGCCTGGTCTGAATGACCAATCTCATATTGGAAACAAGATACGTAAAGCCTGACAGTCAATTTTACCTGCTGCTTTATGTGATAAGGCAACACTTGTAGCAGAATTTCTCACAGAGCAGGGACATGACCTGCCTCTGAACCAGTTGAACAACCCAGCCTGGGCCTGAGTGTAGGCCTGAGTGTAGGCCTGAGTTAAGGCCTGAGGCCTGAATCAAGGCCTGAGGCCTGAGCTCAAGGCCCAAGCCTGTGGCATCCTTTGAAATTATCTTAAGGCATGCAAGGGAGAGGGCAGTTTACTTGTGTAGTAATAGATACAGGTTTGGGTTTGAACAGGTAGCCATTTTAAGTGTAAAATAAACAATGTTTGATTACATTCTTTCTCTGCCATGCACCAATGAGAGGATGTTTGAAACTGTAAACAATTCTAAAATGTATATAAGCAACCATTCTGCGCAATAAACCACAGAACGGTACGGAGCCGTATCGGTGAGAGTGACATTACTTGTCCAGCTTCTCTCTGGGGGTCCCTCTTCAAACACTCTGCATAGTAATAGTGATTTCAGTTTTCTTATTTCCTCCTGGGCAAGCTTTGCACCGTGTCAAGTTTTTGTGACCATTTTCATTCCAGCTATGCTGTTATTCTGTGCTTCACCACTGTATTGGTCCATGCTTTTTATAATATACACAGTAATTTTCATATTTAATTCAACTTTGCCATAACATTATAAACATAAAGGGTACCAAATAATGCAGGATGCAATTGTTTGTTGAACATTTTAACACTATTTATCAGCCTCTTTTATTGCCCTTGACTCTTCAGAAAATCCTGTGTTCCTAGAAACCACAGTACCCAGAATCAACCTTAAAAAGCATTACACTTCTTATCTTTCCAAACATTCAATACCAAGTACAGTAGTAGTGCCTGAGGTTCAGCCTTACAGGAGCTTCCCTGTAGAAAAACCTGCTTTTCTAATTCAAGCTTCAGGCATAAGATAACTTTTTTGGCTCATCATTATTGACTGTAGGTTCAATCTGCTTAAGGGAATAATTTATCACCACACTCTGACTTCCAGGTGCATGAGACAGATGAGCTAATTATGCTAGTAGCTTACAACACTCCTGGCTACTTGCACTGGAGCTACACCCAAGTGTGGTGGACCACAGCGTGAAAAAGCTGGCTTTGAGCAGAAACACTCAATATGCTCTCTGCATTCCACTATCCTTCACTTGGGACAATTCATCTGACTCAAGCAGTGATGTGCATGTGCTGATGCAGCCTGGCTCACTGGCACCACAGAAATTTATCCCTGCTAAGGCTCTGACACAGTCACTGCTATATCAGGAATCAACAATGTGTGTTTTCTTGCTCTGTAATAAGTGCAAAGTGTTGTGATTCACAGTCACAGGAAAAATGCTGAGAGAGGTGTTCAGCCTGATTCTTGCATCCAAGCTATATTCAGGGCAAAACTAAAAATATGCATTGAAAAAACACTTTGTCAGCTGCTCCCAGTAACAACAGCTGGTAACAATCCCTTAGCTCTTTTCCTCTCTGAAAAGGAAGTGAAACCTGGGGCATCACCATAACCAGCTGTTCTCCATCTGGGACTTCCCTCATGGTGGCAGGAGCTCTTAGCTCTGTGCTTCAGGTGCCTTTGTCACCCTGTGAACAGACTCACACAAGCTAAGACAGAGCTCAGCTGCAGAAGCCAGGATAGACCTGTCATGTTTGGGATCCACAGCTTGCTCCTCCAAGTCTGCATGAGGAGATCAGTGACTTCACCCAATTAACCACTCAATTAACTCTCTCTTCCTCTGCTGTCCTTCTTTCACCTGAATCTCTCCCCCTTTCTCAGCACCACGTCACAAGAACAGTAAGGTTGCCAAATTAGCCTCAGAAACAACAAAAACAACAAGAAAAAACCCCAAACAAGCCAAAACCACAGACTCTAGCAGATCCTCAGGTATGGAAAATCCAGTTCAGTTACATTTGGCAAAGACCTTATCTTTAATTGTTCACAGTAGGAAGTTTCAGCAGTAATAAGCAATTCTGTAAACCTCACTAACAGTAAGGGCCACATTAGTGTTGTGCATATGCACACATTCACATCTATTTTCATACTGTGCACAGATTTCCTGCACAATAGACTAATATCAGTTTTCCCATGCTTCACAGCTTGGTTTTGATAGGTTAAGGAAAAGTGGATAAAATACCTCTGTTGAATATTTATTTGCTAGCTTATTTCATTTCAGTGGTTAAGGGGAATAGTATACAGTTTCCTAGAAAACATTTTCTTCAAATTGCTTCTCAATTGGTCTGATGTCATCCAGAGTATTTGTGTCCACAATGAATAACGCATTAAGAAAGGGTATTTTTCACAGATAAAATAAAGAAGTAATTTTAACTCCATATCAGCACTGTTTCAGACTTTTCAGTGTAATTTCAGAGTCAAGTTTTTATATTTTTGGTTCTCTGGGATTAGATTTTTTTTTTTTTGGTGCTATTACAGCATGAACAAGCCAAAAGAAAAATCTGTGTTGCAAGATGACAATATACTGAGCTGAATTTAATCAGTCTACAAGTTTGTGAATTGGAAACTGTAAGTTTCCAACTGTAAGTTTCCAATCCAATCCACTCCTGGTAAGCTCCTAAGAATTGACTGTGGAGGGTTCAAGTCATGGGCTCTGTGCATGAAATCCTGTAACTCATAAAATCACTCTACTCATGCAAAGCATGGCTGTGCCTTGCTATTGCTGCAAACCCAGGACACATATTTGGCCTTCCTGTTTTCTGAAGCATGCTCTGAGAAGAGCTACTTTCCTTATGAAATAATTCATAAGCTGTTTTAAGGAGCCTTTCTGATAAGGGTTTTTCCTTTACAGGGAAACCGTTCATCATATTTAAGTTTGACCTGAAATGAACACATTGTTCAGAATGAAAAAAAGATTAAACCCCACATTTCCCAGCTTATGCTTAATATTAAAAAAAAAAAAAATTAATTCCTACTCTTTTTCATATATACTTATGGAAAGCTAGAGATTGCAAGATGTGTGGGCTGGCCATTTTTAAAGGCACTCCTTGGAGTCGTAATGAGCATTTGATTTACAAGTTCTTTGAATAAAGCAGTTTATCCAGACTGGCTCTGGATCAGCCAGAGACTTTCTGTGTTTTAATGAACAACTGAATTCTTTGCAGCCATCCCACTAACAACAGAGCCTGAGGTGCTTGGGCCCTACACTCACAGTGCAGAACCTTGCAAAGTGTTGGTTTCCTTCAGAGCAAAATTCCTTCCTGGAAATTCAAACCACATGATACAATTATTTTCTATACCTCACTCTGATTTTTATTTAACCATTTTGGCTCGGACATCCCCAGACTGTCCATCAGAGGGGTGATAGGAAGCTCAGACTAAATGAATGAAGGAGGATAGAGGCTACATCTCTTCATGATGGTCTCAGAGTAAGAAACTGCAATCTGTAGCTTTCCTACTCTAATATGATGGGAAAGCTACAACTTTATTTTTTGATTGTCTTCATTTCTTGTCATCTCTGTTATGAATATAGATGTTCCTGAACAATTCAGCCATTTTCCAGTCAGCAGATCCTAAACAAACTCCTCATAAGTAAGTAGATGTATCCAGCAAAGGCATCCAAATTAATGCAATATTTGGAGACATTTAAATCCTAAATTAAAACCAACTGCACCTGAATGTGGTCACACTCACCAAAATGTAGATGGTGACCAAATCAGGATTCCAAATTTCTTTCACATATCAAGGGCAGTCAGGATCTTGTTCATTCTTTGAACAGTCAGTTATTTCAGTTATCAGGTGATGTGTTTTGTAACCAGTATCCGAGGAGGTGCACATAAGGCAGCAGAAAAATGTAAAACTTTCATATGAAAGCAATCAAACCATGCAAGCAAGCAGAAATATCTTAGCTGCAGAGGAATAAATTGTGCAGAATAGACTACAGCACCAAGCATATGATACACAAGAAACCTTAATTTAGATGCTAATTAACCCAAATGTAAGAATTACAGGGTTAATTAAGCAACATATCCCTCCCACAATTTTATCTGCTGCAGACACAGGTGAGAGGAGAAGGATCTTACCGTTTGATTAAATTAGCCACAAGCCACAGTGGGAAGTTATGATAAACATTTTTGGAAAGCATTTAATTATGAGCCCTAAGTAGGATGGATTCTACATTTAGATTACATCCATTTTTATTATTGGACATGAAATATCAAATGATCAAGAAAACAGCCACTTCAACAGCTATGTAATAAATGCTTCTCCTGCAGCACAGTTGTTAAACCAAAACATATATTTCTAATCAATTTAGTCGTAACCAGCAAGCAGAAAACTCATTAAGTTTAAATTAAATCCTTATTTCAAGCACAGTGTGACCACTCTTGGTACAGTGGCTTGTTGCATGGCAATTTTCTATTTCAAGCTCTGTTCTCACTTCCCCTTGTCTGTGACACCCCCCCAGTACCTGTAAAACAACATTCTCTTCTCAGGCTCAGGCAGCTCCTTTGCTGGGTGATGGTCAGAGGAGCCCCCATGCAGGTGAGGTTCTTAGCCAGACCAGGTTTATCCTTTGGGAACTGGGAGAATTCCATGATGTTTATAAACAATTGTCCTTATTTGAGCATTGATTCTGCAGGAACCACCAGCAGCTTCTTTAACTTACAACATCTAAAGACATTCCTTCCCTAAAAGTCAGATTGCAGGAAGAAGACTTGTTGAGAGCAGACCTCAGGCATGTCCTTCTAGCTGGCAAATCCCCATTTTTACCAGCTGAGGAGTGCAAATGTAAAGCAGCCAGGTAGGAAACCCACTCCAGTGGTGCACTCTACATAAAAAAAAAAAAAAACAAACCAAACCCATGAAGCAACTAATTAGAATAATGGCTAGAAAATGTTGTAATTGAAGGCCTTTAGCCCTGCTGTGGTTACAGAAGCTTAGCACAATGTGACTGTGTTCTCTCAAGTTATTTGTGTGGGGTTCATTTCTCCTGCTGGTTTACTTTCAACATTTTTTAAAAATAAGGTCTAGAAATGAAGTCGTTTTCTTCAGGTATTTCATTCCGAAGATTCGGCAAAAAAACCCCTGACAGAGAATTCAAAACAGCAACTCATGACTCACAAATAAAACTATTTTATAAGCACTGCAAATCCCACAAGGAAAAATATCCTATTAAGAATATTCAGAATGGTGCACAGGGTTTTCAGATTAGTTGTACTTTAATAAAGTGGTAAATGCTGAATTTGGTCTATTAATACTATACCAAATGGCAGAAGCCATTAGGCTCAGGATGCATTGGGGATTTTACAGTAAGTCAAAGATGATCTACACCTGATCTATGAGGTTCAAGGAAAATTTGTAAGTTGCAAGCCAACTCAAGGATTCCAGGGCACAAATTCCATGAAGTAGCATTTGTTTTTCATGGGTTCCAAATCCAAATATTTAACAGCATCTTTTTTGACCATGCCACCTTACTGAACAAAAGCAGCCAAGATAGGAAAAAAAATTAAAATTTTATTTTCCAAATCTGCTATACATTTTTCTAAACTGTTTTTTAACCTGTCAGTTATCTTCATAAGTTTAAGCTGGAAAATGTATTATTATGACACCAGAAATTCTAGTTTAGTTCTAGTTTAGTTTATTGTGCTTTCTTAAAATACCAAACTCTGCAGAAAGGACTTCACAATATTTTCACTGCTGTCTCATGGAGCAGTTGCTTCAGTGGTTTGCCCTGAGCTTAAATCCAAGATCATTTCTAGAGAACAGTTTTATTTGAGAGAGTTTATATTGCAGGTTCCCAAAGTAACCCAGATTAACATCTTTACAACTTAATGCTCCAACTACCACAAACTGTCACACCTAAAGTCACTCCAGAAGAGTTAATGACAGAAAAATACTGAATTGAAAATCCTTATCCATTTGATAAAAGAGCAGGGTAGAGACATGTCTCACATCAGGGGTAAAAGGAGAGTCAGGACACAGCAGACTAAACTTCTCATTTTGTTGTTCTCTCAACATTTCTGACTTTGTAAACGTTTCTCTGCCCATTTTATAGGGTTCAGTCACTTCTCAGAGATCTCCCACAAGCCACACAAGCCAATCATTTTAATGTTAACCAAATATTGAACTCCCTGCAAGTCAATAAAAACATATATTGACTAAAATATTCAGTCGATAAACATCCACAGTTAGAGGGCTTCTGTTATAAAAGAGAGACAAAGTAGAAAGAGGATATGAGCAGATGTGAAAAAATGAGTAATTCTCTGGCATTATAGTCAGTGGAATGCACACTATTAAACATAGTATTTATATTTACTGGAACAAATCTTATCTAGTATCAAAATAAGATACAGAAAAATGCATATTTACAAAGGCACAGAAGGGTCTACTGTGCAATCCTTACAAAGAAATGTTTTTTGGGTCTTATTGGCATCTTCAAATTTGTTCACCTAAGCCTTTAGTATCATTCATATTACATAACAAAGGTGACTCAGGTGCAAACCCCAGGACCCTGTCAGCAGCAAAATTCTGCATCTCTTGATATTTCACTTCTAAAGATGAAATGTAAACCAACGAATGGTCCTACCTCTGTTTAATTTGTAAGAAAGAATGGTGTAGAAAAATCCCATAGTCTCTAAAATCATACAAGGGATGCCTACCAATATCTATTTATGTTCCATCAATCACTTGCACATTTTTTTGAGTATACTTTTCCCATTTCTGTTTTTAAGACTATAAGGCTATATCTGATTGGTTCAAGAAGCCATAGATATTTCAGTGTGGCCACAGAAATTCAGAGAAGCCTTGATTGTTCAAGTTTTGTGGTGATTTCAAAACATAATTTTGCAGCGGATATTTAACTATTTGCGTTTGCTTTGTCTAGTAATTTCAGATTTCTTTCCTTCCCAAAGCCACAGGTATTCATGAAAAAATAATTTAAAGAAATATTTGGCAAATTTATGATGGATATGAACCATCTATAATAAAGGGGAGATATAAGTTGGTATTTGGAGTTCTAAGACAGCATGAACCCTGCTATGGAGAAAGGAGAAGCCAATCGAGAATTAAAATCTTTTTAGGAGCAGCTTAATTCCCTTGTGATATCTCCATAACAATTGTTAAATCTTCATTTGCAATGTATATTTCCATACCTACTGAGAAGTTGTGTAGATTCTGTCTGCCAGCACTGGAACCAATATCACATTCAGTGATTCTCTGACAATGAATCACCTCCTCTTCTTGCAAACATAATTCATCAGTGTTCTGACAGCTCCCAGACATACAATGGATTCCATAAAAACAGGGATTCATGTTTTTCTTTCTCAGAGTACTCCAGACCTATTCAAATGTGGCAAAACCCCAATAATTACTCTTGCAGCCCAAGAATGGCTTTGTCTAACCCATGAAACTGGCTGCTCCTCATGGAAGTGTTATTAATCATGGTGAATCCTTTAATTATCCACATAAATGGTCTGTGTTCTTCTACAGAACATTCAGTATGAATGTAATATTCTCAGTTATATGAAGGCCCAATCCTGGCTGTACCTTTTTTTTTTTTTTTTTTAAATAATTAAACCAAATCAAATAGATCAAATAGTGCTTGTTGGGGTCAGGAGCCACTGGGTGAATGGCAGCACCATTTTTGTGTTAGCAAAATGAGAATGGCCTCATTATGATCTTAAGAGACCATAAATCACACACATCAAGTAAAAAAAAGAAAAACCCAAAAGATTTCTTCATCTGATGAGCTCGTGTTTTCAGTGTTCTTTATGGAGTCAACGAAGTTTAATGTCAAAAAGATAACTAAATACAGTAACTAAAGAAGAACTATAGCTTTGTATTTCTGGATATAAGCTTAATGATGAATCTTAAAAATAATTTTATCAGCTATTCACATGATTAAAATAACTCCAGCTTTATAATAATGATGAGATAATTAAAGCAATTAGAAATTGCACCTATTTGAACAGTCAGTCAGTAAAAGCACCTTTAACCACAATCAAACCCTTTTCTTCCCCAAAGGAAGAATTTTTTTCCATATTACATATTTTTGGTAGTCTCTCATTCATTCATTCATTCATTCATTCATTCATTCATTCATTCATTCATTCATTCATTTTCTTCAGACAGTGATTAGAATAAGCCTTGTCAGTGGTTGGAAAGAACACATTAGGAATGATTTTACACAGAAAAAAAAAATCAATATCCCATTCCTGGCATTCAGAACTCTTTTTAGCTGACGTTTTTTCCTCCAAACATGCTATCCCTTGTTTCTCAGGAAAGCTCTCTTTACAGAAACATCTGTCTTAAACAAAACATTTGCTTTTACACTTAGAATAAAGGTATTACTTTCATAATACAGAACACTACGAGCCAGTTTAACAGAATTTGTTATTTGTAATTTGTGCTCTGGTACTGGCAAAGGCTTATTTCTACTGTTGCCAATGAACCTCCTGAACACTCCTTTCTCAAGAATCGTCTTCTTTTCTCACCAACACTACAAAGGCATGGAAGGAATATAAGACAACTTGAAAGTTCTGATCTCTGAAAAATTCCAGAAGGATTTCAGCAGCTAAGGGGGATTGGCTGCAAGGGCACACCAGGTTTTAATGCAGTTCTCAGATTAAAGGCAGCTCATATTTCATGTTCTACTCTGCAGTTCAAAATAATCCCATTCCCCTATTTTTCAATTTTTCCATTCTTTGAGATGTCAGCTTCTTGCATATTTTTTAAAGTTTATTTTTAATTTTTGCTTTTGGACCAGAAAAATAGTTTGGTAATACCTATAGGATACTTGCAAATAAAGGTGCCAGTCAAGTTACGTCTTATTTATACTGAGTACAAACACCCTTGCCCAATATTGAATGAGTAGTTAAGAAATATATTTAAAAGGGGTTTTATTGTATTCAGTTTGAGAGCACTGAGCCTAGCTCTGCCACACCCCAACCTCCAAACAATCTCTATTAAAAGGCAACCTCTTCCATCGCCTGTTTAAGGAAGACTTTGACATTGGGGTATTTATCAAGATGCAAGTCATGGTTAAATGGGCTCAGTTTCCTTTCGTGGCGTCACTCTGTTATAAGCAACATTGAATTTTGAGTAGAAAGGCACTATGGTAAGCCAGATCTGGGTACAAAATTTGATCTTAATCTTACAGAAGGACAGAAAACTTTACACACTACTTTTCCCTCACTTATTTCAGACTCAAAGAAAGCTATTGGTTTTCTCTCAACAGAATCAAGCAGCCAAAGAGGTCTAAAACATACAGAATATCCAAAGCAGTTGAGCTGGCATTGCCAGAGTAAATTTACTTCTGAGGAATCTTAAAACTTGGATGTCAGCTTAATACAACTGAGTGTGGGGAGATTTTGTATTTGCATAAACATACAAACATATATATATATATATATATATATAATGAAAATATTTTCAGTAGTAGAAGGATTTATCACTTGTAAAGCAAGAAAGACTTACAGAACAGAGGTCCTGGATTGTGCAGCTTTGCCTTGACCACAAAAAAAGTTAATTCAGTGATTACCACTTGTGCAGGCAACCACCCCTAATTTCTGAAAGCTAGACCAGGTTTTGAGTTGGACAGTGCAGTGAAAATCAGCAAGATGATGTGATGTTACACACGTAGCTAAACTAAAACCACCAAATAACTACTGGTTGCATCAGAAGTTGTTTATGAAAAATGGAGTAGTTAGACTAGTTGGCACTTCTCAACCAAGAGCATTTAATTTCTGGCTCTCTCTGATCTGATAGATTGCATTTTTGAATGTAAATTTTGCAGTAAGTTAAATAGAAAGATCATATGTCTTTTCTTCTGCATACCTCTAAGCCGTGACAGACAGAAATGGTTTGTATTTGAGTGGGAAAAGCTACAGACAGGAAGAAAGACTCAACTGACTTGGACTATACTATCAAGAGGATTTAAAAATAGCCCCACAATTTTTGGGGATCAACTGAAAAAGGAATTAGAGGAATTGAAGTCCTTTAATCTGCAAGGGGCTCAGTTACAACATGTTGATGATACCCTGATAGCCACCAAAACTAAAGAACAGAACCTGACTGTTGAATTGTTAAACTTTTTAGGATTAAAGGGTTGCAGGGTATCGAGGAAGAACACCCAAGTGATGAAGAAGACTGTCACCTTTTTGGATCTTGAAATTCTCTGAGGTCAAATGAAACTAAGCACAGAAGGAATGAAAAGCTGTCTGCCAAATCCCAGAGCAACAAACTGTAACAGAATTGTGTGCCTTTCTTGGAATTGTCTGGTGGTTGATTGGTAATTGTGGATTCCCAGTCCGACCTTTGTGTGGACTTTTAAAAAATGCCCATAAAGATTTTATTAAATGGATTGATCACACTTGGGCTGCGTACAAACAACTTAGGAAAGCACTAATGAGGGCTCCAGCTTTAGACTTGCCAGATTGCAGGAGATCTTTTGAATTATTCACTTACGAGCGACAAAATCCTGCCTTGGGAGCTCCAGCACAATTCCCAGGGGAACAGAGACCAGCCAGTGCATACCTTTAACAGATTGATGATGCAAGCCAAGGGTGGCTGAGCTGTTTGTGAGCAGTCACAGCCACAGTGCTGGTGACTCAAGAAGCTCCTAAATTGGCTCTGGGACAAAGCATGATGGTCCCTGTACTGCATATGGTACAGACAGCCTTGGAACAAAAGGGGGCCACTGGCTGTCCCACAGCCCAGTGCTGAAGGACCAAGTGGGGCTGATGGAACAAGTTGATATTGCCCTGTCCAAAAAAAACCACAAAACCACCTCTGTTGCTTATCCTGCTATGTTTCTGTTGGCCACCAAAGTGGGAAGTACTCCAGAACGTGACTGGCTACAAGCAATCGAAGGAGTTTATTCCAGCTGAGTGGATTTAAAGGACAGCCTGACAGAGAACCCAGACTGGGAACTATATACAGGCAGAAGTAGCTTTGTTTGCAGTGGAAAACACATGTCAGGATATGTGGCAACTACCCAGAGTGAGATAATTGAATCTAAGGCTCTAATGTCAGATGTTTCAGCGCAGAAGCCCAAGCTGGTTGCTCTCACGTGGGCACTGGAACTGAGTGAAAGGAAAAACATTCTAAATTTGCTTTTGACGCAGTGTGCATCCCGTGGGGCAATCTGGTGTTGGGGTCTTTTCTTTCTGGTGGTTGTTGTTGAACCCCACACACAGCTGGGAACCTACCCCCTGGGCCCTTGAAGGAGGTTCCCTCTCACGAGTTCTTTGCCAGGGATGAAAAAGGAGCAGGACTCACTGTGTCTCTTGGTCTTCAGGTTGTTGTTTATTTTTCTCTTAAGTTCAGTACGCTGTCTGCATGCCAGACTGAGCGTATGAGAAGCAAGGCATAAAATGGACAAAATGGCCCCCGAGCACCCAAAACCGAGGTCTTTTTAAAGCTAATCAACCCAATTACTTTCTAACACGTATCTTGTTTTTACTTTACTACCAATAGCTCCTACTAAACTACACACGTAGCACCTATGCAACTGCTTTCTCTAACCAATGACTTCTTGCCACCAGTACTACAGAAAATGGAGTGGAAGAAGAGCAAGAAGGAGAGGAGACAACACCCTACATCCTCCATTTTGTCTCCCATTCACTCTCATGCTAAAATCCTAAAACCCTAAATACTTCACCCTGTGAAAGACTATCACTACTACTGCTACTTCTACCTAGTTCACACCTGTGTTCTCCAACTCATCCCAAAGCCTTGGCAATTTTTTCCCTGGGACAGAGGTTAAAAACAGTGTCCTGCTGAGAGTCAGGGCTTTCTAAAACACACAGAAAACATTCCCTGTGCCCTGGATTCCGACAATTTGGAAGGAGGGAGGTTTGTTATCAGCACATGGTATGTCGATCAGACACGGGACACATTCACTGGGAGCAGGGCAAAAACCAGCTGAAGTTGCAGTTGTGCACTGTAGGGCACACCAGACAAAACAGGGCCAAAATGAGAAAATGACTTGGCTGACAGGGTGTCTGAAGAGGCTGCAGAAAAAGGCATCCATGCTTTGGTTCCACAATGAGAGATTAGCCTACCAGATATTAAGCCAGAATATAGTTCAAAAGATTGACAATTAATTGAAGCATTAAAAGTGATATTTCACCCCCGTGGATGGGCAGTCACCCCTAATGGACAAGTAATAGTTCCTGAAGCAATTATGAGAGAAATAGACAGAGAACACCAGTCTACACACTAGAGTGCAGAAAAATTGTTAAAACACTTAAGGAAGACAGTAATTAGCTCCAAGATGACTGAGACTGTATATTCAAAGACTTAAAATCATGGCAAGTTGGATTTAGCCATGATTTAGTGGTAATAGAGGCTATCAAATCTGGTAACTCCCTGGAAGATTAGCGACAAATTGACTTTACAGAACCTCTACATAAAGGCAGCTATAAATATATTTTAGCCTGGCTGATCTTGTCATCACTGGGGCTATGTGGCTGCTGTGCCCTGAGGGGCCCATGTCCTCACCCTGGCCACAGCTGTGAGGCTCAAAACTCTGAAACATCACACTTCTGGGAGAGGGCAGGGCCGAGGTGTGGAGTGCCCTTTTTCTGAGCTGGAGGTGAGCCAGTGGTGTGGTTTGGCTTGTCCCAGGGCAAACTGCAGTGTTCTGCTTGGGTGATGGGGGAGGGATAAACAGGTGATATTTTCTATACCCTGAGCACCTTTGTTACAGGCAGGATAATAAGGAGCTGTGGCTGAAGCTCTGCATTTTTTGGTGCTTTCCAAAAAAAAAAAAAAAAAAAAAAAAAAACTTGATGCTTTCCAGGTTTTCCATCCCTGTGAAGCAGTGAAGTGTTTTACACCTAGCAATGTGTGACACTTAATGTCAGAGTGACTGTTACTTCTTCCCAGGTGGAGAAAGGAAGTTACAACGATGAAGAGCAGCCGTTGTTTTGACTTATGTGCAGGCTTGAGCACTCAAGTTGTGCTTGGACCAGAGTTCCTTGTCCTGCTTGTCTTGCTCAGGTCATGAAGAAGAGCAGAAGACACTATTGCAGCTGTGTGACTAAAAGGGTGTGGTACTTGCAGTGTTATTTCAGTCAATGCCCTCTGGAAAGGGAAGAAATGAAACCTTAGATGAGCAATTACATATAAACCAGATAACAAGGGTGTTTTCATTTAGCACTAATCTGAACTCCTCGAGGGCTAAAGGTAAGTTGGACAGTATTCTGAAGTGCCTTTATTAAATGGATAAGTGGACTAAACCACAGTTGCCACTGTATGATTTGAGTGTATTCCAGTATGTCACACAAATAAGACATTTATATAATTCCACTTAATGCTGTGGGGCTAGTTTTCATGCTAATTTTTTTTTCTACCCAGATAGAGTCTATGGAGCATGTCTATTGTTCTGCTGGTGTGGTGACAAGTTAGGAAGCTGGTCTTCATGATTTATTCCTGGTCTTGTAAACTGCTGAGAATGCTAAATCTAATAAAGCATGCACAGAGTTCACTGATTTACCCACCTGGCCACGGTTTTGTGTGCATTTGTAGAGTGTGCTGAACTGAAATTGCAGTACTGGGTAATCCACATAGAAACACAGCTCTTAGAAAATCAGTAGAAAATGTTGACCACTGCTACTCATCATTCCTGAAGGAGGTACTGAACATTTTCAGTTACATCAGTTGGGTGATTTTAATATCAGCATCAAGGGTATTAATATCAAATGATGTAGTTTTGCTACTGTGAGCAATATGATCATTTAAGTTAATCAGGGAGATCTTTACTCCTTCTGCACCAAAGAGCATCATAATCATATCCAGAGCTATGCATCTTTTATATGTTCTTGTTCATGGGTATTCTGCCTGGAAAGCTAATGGATATTGGTTTCTGCAGTGCCACTTGCATTTTCCCAGCAAATTCCAATTTTCATAATGTAGAAATATCAAGATAATAGTATGTGTTCGGTAATGAAAGCAACTATATTCAGAATACAAAAATTATGATCTAAACCTGAGATTAGAGAGAAATGGGTTGAAGGTGAGAGTGGAGGGAAAGGTCTCCCTTACCTAAGAGTGCATTAGATTTTTGAGTGCTTGTGATTTGGAAGGTGGGAAAGCTCAGACCAAAGTGAATTTGAGAAGCTCAAAGGTTTATAAGATAGCTGTGAGCTACGCTTGGGTTTTATTGAATTACTGAATGACTACAGAATGGGTAAAAGATTGGTGAATGTGTCAGAAAGGTGTGGGGGGCCTAGAAAAGGAAGAGGTTTTCTACTTTTGTTATAATGTATTCATGCAGTTTTAGAAACTCAATTCCTCTGCTCATAAATGTGCAGTAGAATAGTCTCAATATATTATAAAGAGTGATTAGCTTACATCCCTTTGAAAAGCATAGTTTGTGTTGATTCAGAAGTCCTACATATGTAAAAAAAAATCCTCCAATAGTTATCAGATGACAGCTATTATTTGGTGCTGTTGCATGTAGAACAACTGTTTCTAAAATTTTGAGTTATTCTAATTGTTATCTCTGTGTTACACTGTGCCCTATGAGCAGTGCAAAAGATTGCACTTCAGCACTACCTACAAACACACAAGACTTACAAATGCAGCTTTTGGTAGTCATTTCTTACCAGATAGTGATGAATAACTTCAGTTTAACATTTCATAAAAGGAAAAACTACTTAACAGCCCTTTGTTGTATGCCTTTGGTATGAGTGAAGGAATTCAGTAATGCATAAAGGAACTTCCCTTTTTTATTGTCACTTTATTAGCTGATTTGCTCAAATGTGAGAATTAATAGCAATTCAGCTGCACTGTGTTTATGGCCTAATCATTAATTTGCATGGGAGTTATTCTAATACTAATTAGAGGGAGCTCATTTGTTATTAATGTGGGGGCAGTGAGCATGACTTTAAAATAATAATCCAATTAACATGCATTGAGTGGAAATTTTATAGTTTCCATAGCATGAGTGGCTGCTGCTGTAACTTGAAAATATTATTTCATGGCATCAACCTGAAACTGTGGTGTTTCAAAGAACGAGGCAATGAATCATATCAGGTGTCAGGAGTTAATTGTTGAGGTGGGGCTAGGAAATAGGAACCAGCACTTTGTGACAAGTTTCTGCAGGGCACCTTTTGTCTCTTTAGAGGCCACAGAAATGTATTTACAGAGGAAAGAATCATCTTCCCAAGTGTCAGAGGCATGAAGCACTGATTAGGGCAGGAGGGAAGAGTAACTGGTGAGTTAGAAACTTCGTGTTGATAATTTGGTAAAAGAGATTGTGCTCCCCTCTAGAGCAAGCTTGATTAAAAGGGAACAGTGAGAGGACTCTGGCCAGCCTGGAGCAGGCTAGCTACTTGAGGGGCAAGTTCAGGCAAGGAAAAGATACATTTCCTAGCTGGTTTAATGTCATGTTTGTAACTTGAGGAGCTAGTCACAGCAATTAGAAAGATTCTACTGTTGTGCTGGGGTTACAGGCTTTTCTGATCCTGTATTAGATGTAAGAAGCAAAAATATAAGAATTTTTTTGTTGTTGCTGTTAACTGGCTGATTGCAGTTAAATCCAATAGAAGTTTCTGGGTTAGTCATTCAATGAAATAATGATCTGAAGGCAGGCTTACAGCTAGATTTGCTGGCAGCACAGCTCTAAGCTCTAGAGGTGACCATGCTGTTCAATATCTTGTGCAGTTTTATGTTGGTACAACACTGTTAACTAGATGGGTAAGTTGCTGCTGTACTACAAAATGTAGGACAAAATTTCTCTTGCATCATTCCTGATTTTCTTTTATTTACTTAAAGGGAAGAATACCTTCATTCAGATAAAAAAAAAAAAAGGCTTTAAAATTAATGGTCTTTTCCTGAGGTTATGTTTTGTGACATTTACAATAGTGAGCGTGCTGTAGAGAATACCAACACTGCCTTAGGTGTAGATATTGATGCTTTCAGCTAACAGTTCAAGGAGGGAAGGTGTGATGTGCCTTTTGCATCACAGTAGACAACAGTTCAGAGTGGGCATGTAGCCCATAACTCAACAGGAGACAGTCTTGTCTAAATCTAGCCAGACCCAGAAGATCACTGTTTCCAGCAGTCCCTCCCCCGTGCCCAGATGTGTGCTGAATTCCTTTGGCCAGGACACCTTTGGGTAAAAGAGGTCACAGCTGCACATGCTTTGTGCCAGCTGGGAGGAGAAATATCACTCTGTTAGTGTGGGTTGATGTGTCTTGCAATGCCAAGTGTCACATTTGATGTGGTCATGCTAAGCCATGAGGGACAAGCAGCTTGCAATCCTTATCTTCTGTGTTGTACTGCTTTAGATTTCATCAGAGGGATTTTGTGTGAGAGAAGCACAAATACTCCAAGGAGCTTGTTTGAAATTGTGGGAAGGACTCCAGCGTGTGTACATATTTAAAAAAAAAAAAAAAAAAAAACTTGGAGAAAAGCAGCTTGAAAACTGGCAGTGAGAAGGATGACAAGTTCTAGACAAGTGGCTTCTTACCCACTATAGAAATTACATTTGCTAATAGAATTCAGTTGTGTTAGTGGCTAGCTCTTAGGGAAGAATGTTCAGGCTCAGGATCATTCATGAAGGTGGTTTGGAAATTAATATAAACACTAGCAAGAATCTGACCAGAAAACAACACTTATCCAACCCAAAGCAGACAAGGACAGAGTCAACCTTTGGAGTCTCCAGGGAAATGGTGCATTATGCCAAAAATATAAAGATATGACCTGAGTGGCAAGTCTGATAAGGAACTAGATATACCACCCTAACCCTTAAAGGCTGGCTGGCAGTGTTCTGAAGGTGGCATCTCAAATTTGTAAAGCCTTCTCAACACACTCTGTGCTGAAAAGGATATTGGACTGTGCAGTGTTTTACAAAACTCTACATTGCACCAAGGCAAATGGATTTATTGCTAAAGGAAGAGGAAATATTGACATAAACTGAACAATAAAGAGTCAAGGGCAGAGGTGGTCCCCAGGTGGATGGAAATATTTCTAGATATTTGTGTCAAACCACAAAATTGGGTAGTGAAAGAAGTTAGAAAATCATAATGTTTAATGTGTCTCATTCAAGAGGTAAGTGGTGATATTCAAGTATCTTGTTGTTGACCTAGGAACAGTGTGACTGTTTTACCTCTTTCCTTCTGTCTTTGAGAACAGAATAGAGGAGACTTTTGTGCATAGACTCTCTCACTTGTGGAGAAAAGCTCTTGAGATAAGAGGCTCATCTGCATCAGTCCCATGGGTTTCCTATTTGGCTGAATAAAGATACTGTATCCCGCTCAGCTGAAAAAGATAAAAGTGCTATACCTCCCGTTCCATTTATCATACCTCCACCATGCTCCATGAATGAAGGAGTGAAAATACTTTTGGTTCCTAGTTTGTTAATATTTGCAGCAGCAGAAGCAGGTACATCTTGGAAGGGCGTAGAGTTCCTGGAGGATTTTTAGGTGAAGTTGTTGTGAGGGTAAGTACATTCTTTTCTGTAGCAATCACCCATGTTTCCTCCTCAAATAATCTCTCATCTAATTGCAGCTAGATGCAGAAGTACTTGCTAAAGACTAGGGGGAAAATTGAGAAATAGTTGTTAGATTTAGCTGCTCTGTTTTTCAGTGAGCCTTTGAGAGTTGTGTGTAGTGTTCAGGTCAGAGCCCAGGTGACTTGGCAAGCAGCCATCCATATCCTCCTCTTATAGAAATGCACAGCCTTAAGGAAAGGCTCTGGTGTATTTGTGCTGATGTCTTAGGGAGGTTCTTTGTGAATCTCAGTTTTCACTGCTAGATTTAATGTAGAAAGCTCCCAGCAATATCAATTTATGGATGTTAACTCTGGTGATTTTGGTGATTTAGACCAAGATATATAGGACCATGGTAAAAGACTAATTTCTTTAATCTGCTGGTCAGGACTGAATATTCAGAGATGGTATTTAGGCAGTCATGAAAGCGGAAAAAAAAGTAAGTCTTTGATATTCACAACCTTTTATGACAACACATTTTAGTGAAGTTATAAATAGTATCAAAAAGCACTTTCTGAATTTTTAAGCCTTCTGTGATAATAGATAAAATGCATACAGTAAAATTAGAAAAAACTAGCTGTGCCTTGTCAAAGCTGTTGATGGTGTAAAATTCTCATATCCTTTTCTCTCTAGATAATATGTTTTCAGCCTATAATCTACCCTCATACAGGAATTGATACATATCTTTCATTCTTGTTGCCTTTCCTGTGCTGGCTTAGTTCGGTTACACTCATTTTGAAACAAGGAGAGCTGGAAAGGCTCAAGATAAGATTTGCTCCATGAATTTATACAGAAAATATAACACTATTCTTAGTAGTTCTTTATTCCTTGCAGCATTTTTCAGATCACTTCGGAATACTTTGCATAATGCATGTTCCAACACAGGTCCATCTGGGACCACACTAGTGAACTTCTTTTATCATGAAAAGATGCTTTCCTTCCTACTTTGTTGTTTATCTTTTAGTGGGTTATTAATGCTTGAAGGCTGCTGCCTTTTATTTGTAACAGCTATACTTCTTTAAGAGCCTTTGAGATATCTTGACAAAACTCTTTGAAAAGTTGAGTTTCCCTTCACCCCTGTCCACAGCTGCCCTACTCCCTAAAAAAAAATCACAATTAACTTTGTTTTCTTCCTTTGGCAGAGTTATGCCTTTTTTCCACAGTTGTTTTAGCCAAGATATCTGACATAATGCAGAATTACTACATAAAGGTTTACAGTGTTATGTCATTGTTTGGCATAGGTGATAGGGTGGGGAGTGTTACCCTCAGAACTACATATCTGCTAAAAGCCAGTACAAAAGCAACCAGAACACAACTGATCCACTCTCCTTTTACCCCTTATCACTATGATTTGCAGCTTTGGTTCTGCTAGCACCTTTACTTGGGCCATCTTGCTAGTCACATCATGTGCTTTTTCCTTCCACCTGTGAGGCAGCCGAGCCATTAAAGGAAGGGGTTTTTTTTTGTGGCCTTCTCTATAGTTACCCAAGTTCTTGTCATCTACTAGCTGCCTTGCTGTAATGTTCCTGGGGGAGCCCCCAAAGAGCTTTTGAGGGGCACTGTAATGCTTAAGAAGCACCTGCTCTCAAAGTGGTATGTTCTATGCAAACTGAATAAATAACCAGAGTTAATTCAAGGGTATTAGGGAAAGTCTTGTCTTGGGTGGTGTCACCAGAATGTGAAGCCATGGGTAGTGGTTACACTTAGCCTTAACAAAAATCACTCCCTTTATTGAGTGACATACTCAATTTGTTATACCAACAGAATCCCAAGACCTGGAAACTGATCACTCTTAGAAGCAGTACCTAGTTCTGTACCTAACCCATTATATCCTGTCATTTTAAGCTGGCTGTTGAACAACAGATCTGACCCTCAACAGCATCAGCCTTCAGCTGGAAGTTTAAATTCACTCTAAATGTCTGGGTAAGACAGCTGGATGCAGAAAGCAAGGTATTTGAGGCTCATTTTCAAATGGCTGTAACTCAGATTTATTGTTCTGTGGATTTTTATCCCTCAGTTCATCACTTCCTGGTGGTACTGGCCTAGTAGTATATCTAGTACCTTATCAGACTTGCCACATGGGTCATGCCTTTATATTTTTGGCATAATGCACCATTTCCCTGGAGACTCCAAAGGTTGACTCTGTCCTTGTCTGCTTTGGGTTGGATAAGTGTTGTTTTCTGGTCAGATTTTTATTAGTGTTTATCTTAATTTCCAAACCACCTTCAGATTCTGAGTCTGATCATTCTTCCCTAAAAGACAGCAGCCACAGGACTGAGCTTAACTGGTTGCTGTATTTCTTGAATTTTTTGTCATATAACTGGCCAGAGCTCTGGTGACTTCCCTTACTCATCTCATGAGGACACATCACACTGTGGCATCCCCTTGTCACATACACTTCATTAAATGTAGAACAGCTGGATGTCAATTTTTAAGGTCTTTTGGAGTCTCAGCAAATAGTCATATCTGCCCAGGAAACACATTGTTATTTTGAAGAGAGACCATTAATTGGAAGCAAGTTATATGATACCTTCTGATTATGGAGGGTTTCTCGTTTTGCAGTGAATATTGATGTTGGCAGATGTTAATCTGTAGGAGACTTGATGAAATGTCTTTTCAGAAGAAAAAGTGATTTGCTTACAATCAAGACCAGCATGTTCCTTTGCCCTTGGAGGCAAATAAGGAACCAGCCTCTTTGATACAGAGCTATTTTTGTCTTCCTCTGAACACTGCTTATCATGCATTATGCATGTTTTTTTAAAAATGCTGTCAGCACATACAGCCAGCCATTAACCTCAAATACTTCCTATTTAAAGATAGCACCTGTAGTCAGTTCATTCAATTCTGTGGGACAGAGGCCTTAGGTCACTTGCTGATGATGGCAGAGACCTGATCCTGAAATGGCATTGTCAGCATTTTGCATCCTGTCCTGTCTGGGAGATTACAGCTCTGTATATCTGGAATCTGCTTTGGTCAGTGTGGTGGTGCTGTAAAATCAGCTGGGAATTAAACTCTGAAAAAACTGCTCCCCTTTATCCCCACCCCCTCTGGTGAGAGAGGGACAAAGGCTGACACTACGGTTTGAGATAACAATCTGATGAAAACAAACAGCAAAGGCATAAGAAACAAGAAATAACAGCAACAATATTAATAACAAAAGTATAGATAAGGCAGGGCGATTCACACACGAGAAGGTGCTCAGCACCTCAGCCCAGTTCAGCATGGCTGGTGAGACAAAGACAAGGTGGTTCCCACAGCCTGGCAGTGACTGGCAGTGACACGTGGTTATTCCTGGGATAAAGACAAAATGTGGCTGTTCCCACAGCCTGGAGGTGACACGTGGTTATTCCCGGGATAAAGACAAGATGGTTCCTCGGTTATTCCTGGGATAACGACAAACAAGATGGTTCCCTCAGCCCGGAGGTGACACGCGGCTATTCCCGGGATAAAGACAAGATGGTTCCCTCAGCCTGGAGGTGACACGCGGCTATTCCCGGGATAAAGACAAGATGGTTCCCTCAGCCTGGAGGTGACACGCGGCTATTCCCGGGATAAAGACAAGATGGTTCCCTCAGCCTGGAGATGACATGCGGTTATTCCCGGGATAAAGACAAGATGGTTCCCTCAGCCTGGAGATGACACGCAGCTATTCCCAGGGTAAAGACAAGACATGGCTGTTCCCACAGCCTGGTGATGACACGCGGTTATTCCCAGGAAAAAGACAAGATGTGCACGATTCTGCAGCTGGTGCTCCCCTTCCCTGAACCAATGAAGGACAATGATGGACAAACTTCCAGGAGGGATTGGAAGGGATGGGCAGTGTATAAGAGAGGCAGAGTCCACAGCACTGGCCACTGTCAACATCCCTGAAGAAAACCAGGAATGAAATGGTGCCACTTCTGGTGCGTGTTCCATTTTTTACTTCCCTGAAGCCACATCTCCAGTGGTGATATGGGTGGCATAGAATAGTGGCCCAGCCACCCTCATGTGGCTTAGGCTACTCCCCGTTGGCAACTGTGATGAAACCAGGACAGTCAGGATCTTGCTGTGCCCAGTGCTGCAGTGTGTTTTCAATACTGCCTTTTTGAGTAACAAGGATAGGAAGAAGGGACTTGTACAAAAAGCAGTAGATCAAGGGGTGCTGGGAATAGATTTGGACCCCTCAGGCAGAGTGCCCTTGGCAGAGAGGTCACAGTGCTCCTGACTAATGTGGTGTATTTGCCACTGGACAATGGAACCACTCTCATAGCAAAATCATCTCTGCAGGCTAGGCAAGATCTACATTGAGGCTTTATGTCCTGTTGCGTGAGGCTAACAGGTTAATCTAACTGGTTGAATAGTTTTTTAAGGTAGAAAAGCTTAGGTCACTTTTATTTAAAAAGATTTTCTTAGAGGCTGACATCCACATTACTGACTCACTGTGAGAGAGGGTGGTGGTACAGACAGGAAGGTGTGAGCAGTGAGGGAATGTCAATTGCCTGAGCATTTGTTGCCCAGGGTTTGAAAATACTCTTCCAATTAGAGCCATCTATTCAAATTTATTCCTCAGTATTCTGTTTTGCCTTGTGTTAGCTACATTCGTGGTGTAGACTGACAAGATGTTTAGCAGTCCTGGCAGAATTGTGGTTGACTGATGTAAACATTTCCTGGCAGCATACGTTGAATAGCTTACATTTGTTAAAGTCAATCCATCCCGGTCTCTTCCTGTCTGGATCAGTACCAAAGCAAAGCCTGTACTTGCAGGAGTGAACAGCTAGCCAATCTGTGAGAACTCAGTTATTCACTGTATCTCCTAAACTATATTTGCTGCTGCTTTGTTGAAAGTGTGTTCTTGCAAATTTAGAGAAGGAACCCGCCTCCTGTTAAAGTTTAGAACTGTTTAGTAAAATTCTTGGATTTTAGAGTTTCTCTTGACACACCAAGTGGCAAATGAGCAGTGTCTGCAGCTTGCTTGTTTGGTGTCCCTCTACTTTGCACCAGCTGGGATCTTCACCAAATGATTAACAGACATCTGTGCAGAAATATTTTACTCTAAACTGCTTGTATAAAAACTTCAGAGGGATGAAGCAATTTTGTCTTGACAGATATTATACCTATGCATGTGAAATACGAACAGACCTTTAATGTTTTTGTAAATTCATTGCACTGGATTTTAAACCAGTTTGACCTGAAAGTCCTACCAACTCAGATTAGACCCTCTAAAGCTGTCTAGAGCTCGTCTTTGGGGAAACACGTTCTGATAGTTAATTTCTAAGACAGATGCTTTGAGAATTCCCTGTGTGAAGTGGGTGCTATTTTATTTGCATTCAATAGTTGCCTTTACTTCCAGCATTAACTTGAACTGAATGCATGGATGTTGTGGGCTATCAAAATCCTGGCATCCAGACTGAGGAAACAGCTGGAACAGCTGCTTCTGATGCTCTTGCAGGAAGTGGATATATACAGTGGGAATAGGCTCCTTTGTCACTGTTCAGCTACATACTTGCTACCAACCAGGTTGGAAACCTTGGAAGCTGCTTACACAAGGTAGTAAATAAATGTGTTTCCTTAGGAAATTGTATTCCAAACACTAATTAGCTGTAGTTAGTGTTCTGTCTCCTCCCCAGTTTGCTGAAACTCTAACTAGAAAATTTAAAACTGCCTTCTGGTGCACTGAAATTGTCTTTTTCCCAATAATGGATATATGTGTGAGTAGCCTTTTCTGGCTCCAACATGTCTAATTCATCTTGGCATTTGCAGAAACACAGTACTCAAGCATACAGAACACTTTACTCCTTGCTTTCCCCCAGTTCTGCCATCAGAAGAATTCAAAGTGCACTCCCATCACGCCTACTTAAGGTAGACTTTGCTGCTGTTTGTTGAAATTCCCTTGTACTTCCCGAGCTGGCAATGGTTGTGGTAGTGGTCTCTTTCTGACAGAGGCAGGAATTGAAGTTACTGGACTAATTTTTGGTGAGATGGCTGTGCCTCTGCACGTGACCAGACTGAGAGCCCAAGCTACAGAACCATTTCCTTGCATATGCAATGGATAGGAGCGGTTGCACCCTTAGTGTTGTGGTTTAGCCCTAGCTAGCAACTAGGCACCTCAAAGCTGACCACTCTCTCTTTGGGAGGGGGAGGAGAATCAGGAGAAAAAGGGTAAAATCTGTGCGTTGAGATAGGAAGAGTTTAACAATTGAAATAAAGTAAATATAGTTTTAATAATACGTTTATTAATAAATAAATATAGATACTAACACTAATAACAATTATAATGAAAATGAGAAAAAGGAGATAAAACGTAAGATAAAACGTAAGAAAAATAAGTGATGCGCAATACAAGTGCTTACCACCCTCTGGTCAATGCTCTCCTTTTGGATTCTTCTGCAATTCACTCCTTCTGGACAACTCCCCCCAGTTTATATAAGGGAGCATGAGTTTATGGTATGGAATATGTCTTTGGCCAGCCTGTGCTTCCCCCCAGCTCCCTGTACACTTGTTCTCCAGCAGAGCTTGGGGAACTGAGCAGTCCCTGACTCAGGGTTAAGCACAACTTAGCAACAACCAAAACATTGGTGTGTTATCAACATTACTCTCATAGTGAATCCAAAAAACACAGCACTGCACCAGCTACTAAGAGAATATTCTAAAGAAATAAGAAAAATTCTACCCTAACCAAAATCAGGACATTTAATCGTGGTACAGCTACATGGGACAGAATCAAGTTATGGTAATATGGTGTGTTTTTTCCTCTGTGAAACCAAGTTGAAACATGTAAAAAAATGTAATAAGAACAGGAGAATTGGCTGTAGGCATGGAGTCACATTTATCTCTCTTTTTTTTGTGTGTGAAAAAAAGCTTATTGATTGTGATAAGTTACTGTTCCTACATGAATTAAATAAACATTTTCCCTGCTTCTGGAGAGCAATGATGATTATTTTCAGGACAGAGAGCCTTGACCACAGGCAGAAATTACTGCTGTGCCACTGGCCCTTTGTCTTCATTCTGAATAATTATCTGGTACCGTGTAGGAAAGAAAGCTGTGTGTTTTTCTCCCTCTACATCCAATATCATGCAGTTCTCATATTGTACCACGTCAGCCAGCACATCCTCCTGTCCCACACCACCAAATGTTTTCATTCAGCCCACTGGAAGTGCCAGCTGGCCTTGCAGTGAGCCTGGGACAACTGTGCTGTTGATGGAAAGAACTCCATTCAGCACCAGGGTTACTGTCACTGTGCATGGACACTGAGGGAGGTAGAAAAGACCTTTTTGAGCTGGAGGTCTGTAAGCGTAAATGTAGAACATTCTGCTGAATGATCCAAGTGATCCGATGAATTACTGAGGTGGGAACATCTCTCACCATGCAATTTTTCAATGAAAACTTAAGGAAGTGTTTAATGATGATTCTGTAAAGCCAGGTTTTATTTAGGATAGTAGCCCTCAGTGAATCTGGACCTTGGCTTTTGCAGTTGCCAGGCATGCACCTGAGCCTCCATGCCTGTGTAGTTAAAGGAAACTCTTGCAAAGTCCTGTGCAGATTTTTGGAGCTCTGCAGTCAGGACCATGCTGCAGGATTCTGCTGGGGCTGCTACTCACAGCTCCACTTTCTGATGTGCCTGCCCTTAAAACTATGATGATTGTTGTTACAGCTTGTGTGTGCTTGTAGAGGAAGTTTGTGAAGTCTAACCATTGTTTCAGCTTAGAAGGGAAGAAGGCCTGGGGACAGAGCTTGCCACAGCTCTGAAATGTCACCCTTTTCATTTGCTGGATGATAGGCAACGTGGTTTACAATTTCAGAATATCCTTGTGATATTAAATCTTTATCAGCTTCCTCCTAACAACTAGACAGAGAGTCTCATAAATTCTCAGGTCATTCTTTGTACATAGGAATTTAATTTTGATGGAGTCCAGTCTCCTATGCTGAGCTAGTAAGGCTGTATGTCAAAGGTGAGCGTAACTTGACATATTCAATAGAGGCTGAGTGATCTGGAATCTGACACAGTTCTGCCACTGTAATCACAATTTTAGGATATTTTACCTGCCTATTAAAACACATTATTCCTTTATAGAAAATNTATGTCAAAGGTGAGCGTAACTTGACATATTCAATAGAGGCAAGCTGAGTGATCTGGAATCTGACACAGTTCTGCCACTGTAATCACAATTTTAGGATATTTTACCTGCCTATTAAAACACATTATTCCTTTATAGAAAATCTTCTGAAGGCAGTAGCTTTTTCTGTAGCTAGGCAGGAGTTGGGAGGGATAGCTGTTTAAATGTAGAATGTAGCTGCTGCTGAATCTGTTGGTCTTGACCCCCCCAGGGAAACAATATTGTTGTGAGGGTAACCTGGCTGGCTGTAGGATTGCAGAGTTTTGGTAACAAAGGAATGTGACACACATTCTTGAACCTAATCTTAGCTTTAGCCTTCTGCTCCCATGAGATTTAGAGTCAAAACTAGTTAAAAACTGATCTTTGCAGGCAAAGAAGTGTTTTTAATTCTTTTCAACTAATTTGGTTAGTATGGAGTTTAAGATTGCCTTCTGATTTTCTAGGAAAGTGGTGGCAAAGGGATAAAAACTGGAGTCTGATCTCTTGCAAGATTTCTGTATCTATTGGTTTATTTTGTGTACAGTTTCAAGGGAAACAAATAGGAGATTTCCCATAGAAACTGAAAACTGTAGGGCTTTGCTCTGGAATGAAAATTAGTGTTTCCAACACTTGGGCAGACCTTGCTAAGCAGCAGCATGGTGCTACTCACTGCTGTGAATGTTCTTCATTGATACAGGGCCAGTTAGAGTGGCCAGTCATGTGGAAGTAACAGCAAGGGAGGGAGTCTGAGCCTTCTGTTTGTGCTCAGTGCCCTGCTGTGGCTTGTACAGCCCAGCTGAGAGCTTGCAGGCCAACAGGAAAATGTGGAGAATCTGGATGTGTGAAGGTTTTGCTATGGCAGTTTCTACAGCGTTGTAATGCATCGGAGGAACAGCACCAGGATTCCAAATACTTCCGGCTGCTTTTTGGAATAAATTTGTAAAAAAAATAAAATTGTAAAAAAAAAAATATTGTGAAAAATAAAATCTGAAATAAATTTGTAAAGGTTTGCAACATGTGGAATTCAGGCTCTCTCAGGGGTTCACTCACTGAGTGTCCCAGGACAGCACAGAAGTCCCAGCCCTGTGGGTAGATATAAACTACCCTTGTCTACTTGGTTTCCTTTCTGAAGAAAAGAGTGTTTCCTTAGTGATGACTGGGCACCACTTGGTAAGTGTTTGCAATAGAGGACTACAAAGGATTGCTACGACTGTCTGAGATGAGATGACATCTGACAGAGCTGCTGAAAAGGAGGACTTGAGAAGGAAGGATAAGCTGGAAAGTTTTATTATGAAGGAAAACTATTTAGTACAATATGTGACCATCCATCCATAGCCCTGTTTTAGAATTTGTCTTTGGGAGTTCCGTGCCTTAATGCTTAAGAAGTCTGTGACATTATTTCAGGTTAATGTTAACAAGCTGTTGTCAGCCTTCCTGAGAAGACAGAAGTGTGCCTGTGATCAGTTCCTTTTTCTTCTAACCAAAAAGGATGGGCAGCAGTGGTAAGTTCTGGTATAAATCCTTCTTGGATCACCAGTCAATTTTATTTTTTTTGCTGGTTTATTTATATAATTTAAATTTTTCAGTTTCCCCTTATTTTGACAGCAACAGATTCCAAAACAAGTCAACAGCCCTGGTTGTTATCCCACAGTACCAGGGGAGGAAGGAGAGGAAAGATGTAAAATAGGTGTCTGATGTGTGAAACCCCTGCTACCCTGAAGTTTAGAAGAAATTTGAAGATAAGAATGGTGAAGTCAAAAACAGCATATGGGAAGCTGATAGCTCTGTAAGGGGTAGGCTGTTTATAAACATCACCTTGAAGAGAGAAAAGTCAGGTCTAGAGTTTATGGCTCAGCAGGCAAACAGAAGCTGCTGGAGCTGCTGGGACAAGTAGGTTTAGTCCTTACTTTTCTGCTCCTAACAATTCACACCCCCTCCTACCTCCAAGTGATCTGTGATTGTTGGCATGGAGATTGAGAGGCAGAGGAGGCATCATTTAAAGTACAAGTAAATGAAGAACAAAGTGGTTGAATGTTTTTAAATTCACAGCAATGGTCTTCCAGCTTTTAACTGTACACGAAAATGAAAGCACTTAATGAACCATCTGAATAGTCTCATTGGACTAAAGCTAAGAGTAAAGTATTTATGCACAAGTGTTACCATTAAAATTGCAAAATGTTCTACCTGCTGCAGTCTGTTCTTAGTGTTCTTGCCTTTTTAGCAGTCTCAAGGCTGTAAGACAATGATATTCTGACAAGCAGGATCAGATAATATAAGTTTGACTTCTCATTGTGATGAGAAGTCAAACTTATATTATCTGTTTGGTATGTTTCTGGTATGAAACTAATATGAAACTTTTGAATGTCAGGATGTGTGAACTGGATCCTACATCTTGACTTTTTAGGAAGTTCTGAAAGTGTTGGTTGTTTCTGAGATATATATCTCTAAACAATTGAAAAACTAAGTCATGGTTTGGATTTTATCACTTCTCTACAATGCCTTTCCTAGCTAGCACTTTAAAAAGTGGAATTTCATTAATACTGTACTAATGGCAGAGTCCCATTTGGTAACTCACAGCTACATTCTATTTTAGAAATGAAAGAACACTGACTTTGGCTAAATCAGCCTCAGATTAACTACTGCTGAAGAAAAATCTCTTACAAGTTCTAATGTAAGTTGGGTTTTTTGTTCCCCTTGAATGTCTTTTTGACTGCATGGGAAAGGGGCTTGACTTTTGCCATAAGCCTACTGATAATAACTAGCTGCTGTTTTGTTTAATTTTTAAATTTTGGTCTAAATACTAAATGATGCTTCTAATAGTATTTGACTTTCTGAAGTGGTAAAGCATTTGTTCACTAATGAGAAAATAGAAGGCACTGAAATATGCCTATTGCTTATAAAAGAAAAATCATCCTTGCTGCTATTGCTAGGAGAAGAAGTAATGATAAATAGGTAAAAAATAATAAAACCATCCTGGTCAAAATGATAACCAGATTGTGATGTCCTGTTGAATTACCTTTACTAGTGAACCCTAAGCCAAGCTCTAAAAAGCTTCAGGCTTCCACTCTTCAAATTATATAGACTAGGCTGATCAAAATAACCAGTGAAACTCTTCAGACTTGTTCTGTAAAGTGGTCTGGAAACTCCTGCTGCAGCTGAGGGGTTTTGCTTTTGTTATAATTGACCAAAGAAAAGCTCAAAAACTCTGGGCTGGTACAGAAATAGTGAGCAAAGCAGAATGCTGACCTTCCCAGGGCATGTTTGCAAGCCAGGGGCTCAGGGATGCGAAGTGCTCCAGGTCGTGGTGCAGGGTGGAGGTGCCGAGGTCCTGCTCTCTGATTTCTGAAGGAACTGCAGCTTGCCTTTCTATTTGGAGCTGGATTCTGACTTGGAGTATTGATGCCTTGAGAGGCTGCCCAGAACTTGATCAGCCTAGTCTATATCATTTGAAGAGTGGAAGCCTGAAGCTTTTTAGAGCTTGGCTTAGGGTTCACTAGTAAAGGTAATTCAACAGGGCATCACAATCTGGTTAGCATTTTGACCAGGATGGTTTTATAGCTTAATTATTTTTTTACCTATTTATTATTACTTCTTCTCCTAGAAGTAATAGCCCAGAACAGGCTAGACAGTGTTAAAGGAATAAAGTAGGAATTCATTAAAAGGCCCTCAGAGGATACACCTTGGGCAGTGCAAGAGCCTGGCCGTGGCTCCACCCAAGATGGATCCTGATCCCGAGTTTTCACACTTTTATAAGTTTTGGTCCATTTCCATATTGAGGTTAATTGTCCAATTCCAGCTCCAGGTTATGCAGTCCCATCCTCCAAGTTTGCTCCCCTCAATTCACTGTTGTTTATAATTTTTGGGCCTGAAGCTGCAGTGGTGTCCTTGGTTCTGGGGCTGGAAAAGGATTGTTTTGTCTGACTGAACTGTGAGGAGAACTTGCTAACACTCTATATGAAGCTCAGAGTTACATACTAATGCAGAACAGAACCTGGAAAATATGAAAGCTAAAACTTAAAGCATAAGTATGTGGATAGTGAGACTTTTTTGTTTTACCAGGTAATACTCTCCCAGTGAGGCATGAAGCTGTTTCAAATTAGACATATGAATCTATGCAACATAAACATTTGTTAAAAGTCACCAATTCACTGAGGACTTGCTCTATTATGCTGACATTTATTGGCTGTTTTTTTTAATAAAAAGCAAGAACAGCATTGCACTGGCAGAGGGGCACAGGAATTTTGCATTGCTGCTCATACCCCCAAAAGGAAGAGAAGGAAGGAGCAGAGCAAATGATTAGGATGCCCATGAGTTCTAAGCCTTAGGGAAAAGAAGATCAATGGTGCTTGATGAAATTTCCTCACTTGTGTGACCATGACTAACTCTTTGAGGTGCTCTGCACTGTGTTATTTGAAGGTAGTGGGAAGACACAGAGATAAAATACTTCCCTATTTGTGTTTTCCGTCTGTGCTGCTTCTCAGCTTTTTCATTCACTACCACCTTGCCCCTTTCAGTGGAAATCAAACTTAATGCTCAAATCTACTTTTTCCAGTCAGTGCTGATTTTTGCCAGTTAAGCAAAATGAAATTGAATATTCCTGGCACTGAAATTGTGGGATTGATTATGCTGCTTGTTCCCCTGTATTCGCTGCAGACTACAGGCATGCTTTCTCTGTGCACTCATTTTCCTAGTTGCAGGGAGGGACAGCTGGAATGAGACTGCTGCCCTGAGGTGTCTGTAAGCCTCAGTGAGAGATTCTTCAAAGAATGGATTTCAACACTTTAATTAGTTCTCTGCAGTGTCTTTTTTCTCCCGACTGCATGAGGTCTAACATCCTGGGTTATGGTGCAAAGGCTCCTTGCCCATGGCGTTTCTAAAATATTTCAAGAGTTTTAATTAGATGCCTTCCTAACTGTTGAGAAGATAGTCCTTGACAGTCAAATTTTCTAGAAGTGCCATCTTAAGACCAAGACCTGGGATCAGAGGAGAGCTGACCTGACTTCTTAGAAATCCTGTTTTACCTTGAGTAGGAATCTTAAGGCCAGTCCTCCACGTGTTGCCTCATGCTGCAAATAATGGAGTTAATGGACAGTGAGCTCTTTCCATATTGAATTTCCAATTCCATCATGAGCTGTTGGGGACCTACTGTGGTATCAGCAGTAGCTACCTTGGTAAAAGTCATGCTTGCTGCAGACTTTGTGGTGAATAGATGCTAGCAGGAATTTGTGTGGTGTATCTCCCCAATATTCTTGCTATGCACTTTCTTCCTTCATCTCAAATGCTCTCAAGGTTCATCCTGAACTTATGAAATAATAAAACAATTAATAGAAAACCCAGAGAAAGACTGTGATGGAATTCTCTGATCTTTGAGCGTTCAATCAGTCAGAACCAGGAGTAGAAATTACCACTGTAGGGAAGAGTGTGTATACGTATCTTCTATATATATGTAGTTTTTCCATTATGTCAGTGGAAGGCACTGGTTTGCAAATGAAATTTAGCAAGCAGATTTAGTGTTCTGTGCAAATGTTCTGGCTAAAAAGCAGAAGGGGATTTTCCATACTGTTCAGGGCATCAGACTGGGATGGCCAGATGTGCTAATTTAGTTTATTTGCCCCAAACTCTGACCTTTAAAACTGACAAAACAGTACTTTCTCTTTAGAAAGGTTCAGGACAGAGATCCAATAAAGGCCTGAGGATTTTTGACATGAAAACCTGTGATACCTGTCATAACCTCTCCAGTTCTTCAAATGTATTTGTTTATTCTATGTATGGTTGCTCTGTGTGATAGCAAGGGAATAAAAGAAATATGTTCCCTGAATAGTTATAAGTATATCTTAATTTTCACCAATATATCTTTGCACTAAAAATAATTGCATAGGATTGATAAATGCTTTTGCCTTTATAGAATAATTATGGGACATTCCAAAGGGATAATAAAAATAATTTGTTATTTTATGGAACAGTTTAAACTACAACAACTAACAGACAACACATTAAGCATATGTACAAGTGAAAGAAACATTTAATTTTACAACTCACTGTAGCTGGGGGATTTCTTACCACTCTATCCTCAGCTCATAAAACTTCAGGTGTTTCTCACTAAAGCAAGTTTGCATTTTCTTGCAGTTCAATGAGCCTCAGCAGTCTTCCAGTACTCTCAAAGTAAAAATGAATTTGTCTCAATAAAAATAGTGTTAGAACGCCTTAAGGCTCAAGCTTATGTTAGAGCTTGGTGATGGCATGACTTTACTTTATTGGGACATTGTATACAGGCATATTAAAAGACAAGTTCTGTCTGAAGAACACAACAGTTAAAAAAAGGCCTGTGAGTGAGACAGAGCTGTAAAAGTGGATTGGCTTGTCAGAGGTCACAGAACTCGACAGTTGCCATGCCAAACTTGGCATCTCTTGAGCTCCAATCCAGAAATGATCAAGCTGAGACATCTTCAGAAAATTTTGGAGGTTTGGCCTTTTATCACTTTTTTTTTTTATTTTCAGAAAAGACAAATCAGAAGCGTGAAGCTTCTCCATATGTATGGGTCAGCAAACTGCTTTTACCATCAGTGCTGGCACTCCAGCCAGGCACGCTGCAGGAATCTGTGCTTGCATTTGTGTTTATTCTTCTGCAGCTTCCAAGAAGATTTCCTATGGCCCTTAGTGGTGGAGGAGCATTTGATCTACACTTGCTGATTACTCTTTGGATAAATTATCATGGGGAAGGAAAGAAGGGGTCTTAGATTAACTTTAAATATTATGGATATGGGATCATTGATTTAGCTTCTGAGTTCAAAAGAACAACAGGGAATTTGTCTTCAATGACAACACTGAATTCAAACTATTCCCTGGTCTGCTCATAAGCAAAGGCCAAAAAGTGCTTCATGCTGACTGTTAAACCTTATACCTTTCCTGGGTTCTTTCCTGTTCTGAACAGATATGAGAAAGTGTTGTTAAAAGCTCTCGATCTTCTCTCAATACATAAATGCATATTTAATAGTACAGATGGAATGATGCAAAGAGAACCTTTCAGTTCTGGATGCTGATCCAGACTGTAGGTTGGATAGATTTCTTCATGTGCATTTTGTGTCCCTGAATCCTGCTGGGAGAGGGAAGACATGTGATAGAAAACCCAATTTATTCAGAGCCAAAAGATGATAACCTTGAAACATTTTATTGAAGCATTTTGATTAGCTGAGATAGATGTTTCTTCCAGGAGCAGATGTTCCTCAAACTCTGCTCAGTTATGTGCAGATGTTTCATGGTGGCAGATAACTGCTGCCTGGAAGGGGCTGATGTGGAACCACTGAGCTCTCATTTCAAAGGAGTTGAAGGCATGGGTTCTAGCAGTAAAGTCACAAGAACAGCTGACTTGAAAAATTACTTTTGGGGTTTTTTTTGGTGTATTCTACCTGGGTTCACTACTGACTACAAAGAAATGCTACAGCAGTAAGAAGGAATAAGGGCACTCACAGTCTCTACTAAAAATCAATAGATTCTACATCTGAAATCCAGGCTTTCAGTTTAGGTTTTGTCCTTTCTTTCTGGTAGATTAAGATGTACTTCTTATTATTCATCTCTGCTCCCTTTTTCTTTCTGAAACTGAAAACCATGCTCTCAGAGGTGTCCAAGGACAGGATGTGACTAGCCATATTAAGGGTGTGAAGAAGACACATTTGAGACTTGAGCTAAAATAAAATAACCAATCTCTTTTTAAATACTGCCTTTTCCAAAGACTTGCTCTGGTATGGTGAAGTGCTGAATTCCATTTTACACAATGAGACCTTGCTAATTTTGTCAGTGTATGTGATCAAACATGAAGGAACTTGTAAATTATTCATCCTTAGCACCCTGTTGAAAGTTTGGAGGGGGAAAAAAACCCAGTCTGTTATTGAGTTTACTGAACCTAGAAGTAAAGCTATCTGGTCACATCATAGTCTAGTAAGTCTTGGACACTAAACAGCTCTGGGAGAAAGGAGGTCAGGTGAATAACTAGCAAGTAATACTTCCCTAACTCCTGATAAGGACAGGAATTTGAGTATCTGGCCTATACCTTCCTTTTCTCTCCAGTAAAGGCAGTTACAAATGATATAGAATGTTATTCTAAAGTGGTACTAAGCCATCAGACTTGCTGAACAACACAAACATAAGCTGAAAAGAGTCAATTAAAATAATTGTGTAATTAGGAATGCATGTTATTTTCATCAGTAATTCTGTGCATGAAACTATGTGTGCATGTAACTGGGTTTAATTGCATGCATTGAAATAAAAATACTATTGCTCTTTTTGATGTAGAACTCTCTCATGCTTTCAAAGCTCTGGTCTCTGCGTACCAGGGACACTTAAAATGGATATTTTAGAATTTACTTGCTGACTTACAACCTTGTGAGTCAGTGTCCATTCCATAAGGGCAGGAGAACAAGTTAACAGTAAAGTTGCAAGTAACAGCTGGTCCTTGGAGGAATTTCAAGTGATTTGAATGTACAAAGGAATAGGAAGATGCAGCTGAGAAAGTTAGCTTTGTACTCTGACTCTGATTTATGGTTCATGAAGTCTGTTTTTGAACAGGACTTGCACTTTTTCTCCTGTGCAGAAACAGCCAGAACTTTGATATGAATATAAAAATACATGAAGCCAGTCTGCTTTCCTTTGTCCAGCTTGATAGGCACTGAAAGCAGCAACTGTGAAGGAAGTGCTACTCAGTCTTGGATTCTGGAATGATCAGGGCAGATGGTAACTTCAGGAGGCTGAGCTGCCAGATTCTAACCTGTCAGTTCAGAGCATGGGCAAGCTGCAGCTTTATAGAGGCTTAACACTGCCAAATTTGAGAGATTTTATAGGGCTAAATAAGAAACATTCCTGACAGCTTGGTAATTTTCAGTCTGTGCTCAAAAGCAGATGGATATAAAAGCTTTTAGACTTAACAGTTGTTTAAAAATATTGACAAAACAGTGTTTTTGCATTGAGCAAATAAACTCTTCTTGCATGGCTGGAAGAAAAATCCCAAATCTGAGACAGTCTTTGTGTGAAATGTCATCCAAAATTACTTGGGACAGGGGAAAGTGATTTAATGAGATCTTAAACACAGAACATGTTAGGTTGCTTTAGCTATTAGTGCTGGCAGTTTGGGCTATGACAGGCATGTGGCACAGGGAACCTGGTGTGGCAAGGACTTGCATCTCCTTGTCTTGCTGGCACCAAATGTGATTTGCCAACCAGCTTGCTTTGGCTGGGACTCGGATTTGTGGCTCCCAATCCATGCATTGCTGTGTATTAGAGAGAGTCTTCTAAAGAAAGACTGAAAAACAAGTGAGGCTGAAGTTTTGCTTTTACATTCTACTCTGCCTTTTTCTGTGAGAGGTTCCTGCAGCAGAAAAAGCTGATAGGGATGAGCCAGGTGAACATTTGTAGCTGAGCCCCCAGGAAGTGCAGTGGCTGTGCTGGTGGCAGAGACACACCAGGGAGGCTGGGCTCTGCTCCAGGCAAAATGCCTCCTTAGCTTGATGAAGGTTGAGGGTTAATTAGAAGCTGCCTGCTGAACAATAGCTTGAACAGTATCCATGGGGATTGTTTTGGAAGGGGCTCTAATGAATGCATGAGAAGAAAAAGCTGCTGTTGAAATATGGGGCATGATCTAGGACGGGTCTGAGGCAGCAGAGGGACACTAAGATTGGGGTTGGTACCTGTTAGTTCTTCATGGTGACACCTGTGTGTTGTTACTGGCTTCTCCTCTAGACTGGAAGAGGAGCAGATAGTTTCAGGATGAAGTTTGGTCTAGGTGGGGAGAACATACGGATGTGAATCCATACAACCCTTGTTTTTTCAGTGTTGGACCAGTTTTTACAATATTTTCCCCCATGCACACACCCATACACACAAGCCTAGCTTCTATCACTTGCATCATGCTTAATCAGATGTCCAGTAAACAACTCAAATATGCCAAGTAGGCTAGACTTTTTCTTGGGTTCAGCTTTGTAAAGAGGTTATCACTATTGCCTTGCTCTTCTGGCACGGTACAAACAGGTTGCAGCCGAGGTGGCTTCACTTCATGCTTTCATGTAGATAAAAATTCAGCTATCATCCTCTTTAAACCCATGCTATTAGCTGCCCTTTCATATTCCATTGTTCTGAGCAAGATGGGCTCCCTGGAGTATTCCATTGCATCTTTGATCTGGATATTTTTGGCCCTGGGGCTTGCTTTCTGATGTTTTAGTATCTGGTCAATTTATACAGAAAAAACTAAAGATAAGCCACAGGGTGAAATAGTTTCCTGCTATTAAATAATGCATTACAGCATTTTATTCCTCTGATGCTATGTTTTTGTTTATCTTCAATTTTCAGTTTGTTCTGAAAATGTGTTTATTCATTGTCATGAAAATCATTGTTCTCAGAGATCTATGTGCAAAGCAAAGTGTAAATGGTCTGTTTGCTAAAAAAAATTAGGTTATTAATTTTTTTGATATTGAATTCTGTGTATTCTTTCATGCCTCTGCTTCTGTTGAGTGCTTAGAAAATGAGTTGCTCCACCTAAAATATTGCATAGAATATGATATGGTACTTTTCTACTTATATGGCAGGGAAGTTGAGGACACTTTCCCAACATTAAAATTGGTGTCAGCAAGGTTCACTCTTTTCTGCTGATCTTATGACTTGTCAACTGCCTGGTCTCTGGAATTTTGAAATGGTCTGTAGCAAAAATGTGTCAAAATACCTAGAATCTGGAAAATCCAGGAATTCTGTGCAATTCTGAAAAACCACGATTGCTACTCATACTTTTGTGTCTCTGTGCCATGCAGCTGCCAGGTTCCAGCCCTCGGGTGCATTGCATTGTCACAAGTCTTTGGCTGAGCCCTTTTCTACCTGGTGGTAAACTGCAGCATCAGAGAGAAATGTGCTGTAGTTACCTGCTGCAGTGAGGTAGAAAAGTTATAAAGAAAGGCCTCATAAAATCAGGCCTGCTCTGTTATTATTAGTGGCTGGCCTGTCATTTCTTCTAAGGAAAGCTG
This sequence comes from Leptocoma aspasia, assembly GCA_013399835.1. Lineage (NCBI taxonomy): Eukaryota > Metazoa > Chordata > Aves > Passeriformes > Nectariniidae > Leptocoma > Leptocoma aspasia. The sequence continues at coordinate 75,197 of VXAX01003097.1, forward strand.
GCACTTTGCAGGTTGCCATGTGAAAGCAACCCTGGTGTGAGCAGTTCATCAGCATAACAATCTATTCCTGGGTAAAAAAACAACTGGCACCTGTATGAACTGGTTTTTCACTGTTAGACAGAAAAATGAAAACTATCTCACAAACAACCTTCCCTGCACATAGACACAGAGGGTTTGAGTGACCAGTCAATACAGAGTAACAACTTCTTACTAACCAATAATGTAATTGGCAAGAAAGCTACTAATCAATTGGAGTCCCACACGAGGTCTGTAAAACTGTATAAACACAAGTTCTGTGACTAAAGAAAGGGCTTTTTTCCACCATGAAGAAGATGGAGTCCCATGTGATTTATTCTGACAGTTACCTGTCAAATACTGAGATCACCTGTGGCACTTTTACTTGAAGCAGTTAAATAAGCTCCTGAAGACAGCCCTGTGCTCGAGGAGCTTTGAAACACACTTGTGGTGGGAGTGGGAGAAGAGTGGTCCAGTCTCCCTGTGGATGTCACCTTGGTCTTTTGTCCCCCTGCTCCTCCCTTGGGGCAGATCTGCAGCAGCTGCTGTGGTGTCCCAGCCCTGCTGAAGGCAGTGACAGTGACAGCTGTGCATTTCCCAGCAGCTGTACCTCTGCATCTAGGGAAGAGAAGCACCGGGCTTAGCAAACTGCATTTTGAAATATTTTGCAGGTCTCCGTAGGTGGCCAGATTCCCATCTGGGATGTTGAGGTTGCAGAAGGTCCCCGCTGCACCCCAGAGCACCTTGGCAGTTCCACTTTACAGCTTGGTTCTCAGATCTTTGCAGCTGTTGCAGTAAATGAGGCTTCTGAATTTCCAGATCCCCAGTTCCATTCCCCCAGTACTGGCCTGGAAGCCACCGTGTCACTTGTACTGGCAATTTTGGACATGAAACAAAAATGCATATGGGATATAAACCATCCCCATGACAAGTGGGGATTAGGCTTATACTTTTACTTATTAATTACCTGGCAGTTGAAACAGACAAGTTGGAAGATGATGCACTTGTTTCCTTTCTATTAGCTGCTGTAGCTCTGCATCAGCGACTTGCAAATTACCTTCAGTCAGTGACAGCCAACTACTTGAAAGCAGACTTTCAAGTATTTTACTTTTTCTTTTCCCATGTAGACTCTCTAACTCCTGGCTTGTGTTCTTAGTATGTGGTGTCCTTCTCTGGCCCTGCTAATGTATGCTCCAAGAAAAAGAGGAATGTGCAAGCACAACAGGCTGTACATTTTGCAACAATTGTCCCCCACAAAGTGCAGCTTGGAGAACTTCAGTAAGTGAAGGTATTTTAAGATCTTTACACTGAGATAAAACGGCCTGCAGGGATCTTGCAAATGTGTTGTTATGAGTAGCTTATGTCTAAAAGGAGCTAACATGACTAGGAAGGACAAGAGGAAAATTTTGGTTTTTTTCATCCTCTGAGTCTGTGTAAAAACAAAAATGTGGTTTTGTAAAGACACTCCTGCAAATACAGTTTGTGCTATTCTCTATTTTATTTAAGGGCACCACTTTGAGCCATGCTTCTGTTGTGAGCTTCTTATGGAAGATGATTCAAGCAATGAGATAATTAAAGTATGAAAATTACCTTGGAGGAAACAGTGCTATCTGAGTGGAGTGCTATTCTATGGTGATAATCTGGATTTCATTCAGAGGTTTTTTATGGAATATAAACTTAAATAAATTCAGAAGCACTTTGAGGAGAAAATGATGAGGAGGTTGTAACATAAAAGGTGCTTTTATAATTGGGGAACTAAGCTGCTAGAGAGGAATCAGAATAGCAATAAACTGGCCTTACAGTTAAGATTTTGTATTGGGATTTATGAGGGCATCGTTCATGTCCCAGACTATCAATCTCTTGTGATTTAGGCAGCACAGTCAGTGTCTCTGCTGTCAGTCTTCCCTTTCTGGTACAGATGAGTGCAATCCTGAGTGAGTGATTTTTTTATATGTAATGCATGGGAAAGGACAGGGATGGAAGGCTCTGAAAGAAAGCCTGGGATAAGTGTTTGTTTTAGTGGGGCCAGTGAGTGTAAGATTTTAGTGTAAGTGTTTTCTAGATTCCAGCCTCACACTTGTACCAAGGGTGAGTCAACTCAGTGCTTTGTGTGGAAATAGTGCTTGGAAAAAAATTCCTCTGGCTTTCTCGTGGGCACACCTTTCATCCTCCCTGCCCAGTCTTGTGGAGTTCATTTAAGACCTGTTTTGTTTTGAGCACTTGTCTGAAGAGCAGGTCTAGTGAAATCTTTCCTGTGGCTTTGTTCTCATGGTTGTATCCTGCTTAATGAAAAACCTGCTTGGTTTTTCGTCCTGAAATAGACATTTGGTGCAGAGTAAAGGGTGGGCTGAGGCTGCAGATTTCCCTTCAGCAGGGATATCTGCCCTATTGCTACTTATGGAGCTTGAGACTTGCAGGAGCATCATCTCTTGGTGACCCTTCCTCTTTTGACCAATTTTGAAATTGCCCAACGGGGATAGAAGTCAGCAATGTGGAGCTGACATGGAATGGTTATGTAAGACAAGTGCTCCTGAAAGACTGAAAGATCAAAGAGGCATATGTGGGATGGTTTTATGCTGTATTTTAGAGCTAGGGAAGTTTGTGCTAGACCTTCCTCTTTTCAGGCTCAAGTCCATCTTTATTTTTCCAGGAGTTTTTCTTCTTTGTCCTCATTCCTTTACATGAGGCTGTGCTCAGGATATGGAACTACTTTTTTTTTACTTAAAGCAACAAAAAGGGCAAAAATAGTGTCAAGGTTTCAGGATGTTGTAATCATCTTACTGCAGTGAGACTCTCTTAAAGTTCTCTATCTAGAGAAGAATGATTTAAAAAAACTCACTAAACAATTGGACTTGTTGGTTAACACCACTCCCCTTGGTACCCCATCACTTAAAATAAGCATCTTGAGGCTTCAGATGAGCAGTTTCTATAAAGAGAAGCTAGTGTCTGGTGAAACTCAATTCTTGACAGTTTTAGATTTTCAGGTACCTACTGCACAGCCTTAGAAGTCTGCCTCACCTGAGTTTTGAAGGGAGAAACTGAGCAGGAAGTGTAGGCTGTGTGTGGCCATGGGGCTATGAGGGTTTTGGTATCTGTGCCAATGCTCCCCTGGTAATCAAAATTAATTCCTTCTAGGTCTAGTGGTGGTTAAGGTTTCATGGTTAGACAAATGCAATAAATCTGGGTCACAACTCTTTGTGTTTTCATCTGATTCTCTACTTTTGGCTGAGAGTAAAATTTCTGATACTTAATGACAAGTATAATTAACTTTTCCATGAAGTATTTTTTTAAATTTAAACACTGTCATGTTCCAAAGCTCTGAGCTTTTCTTGCACACCCAGATGGTCTTACCATAAGATAGGTGTAACTATTGGTGTTGGAAGACATTGTCATTAACTATGTTTCTTAAGACAGCCTAAAGAAATAGGGAATTGAAGAGATGACACTTTATTTGCTGATCTCCTTTTTGTGAGAAGAAGAAAGAAAACAACCTCTGTTCAATGAACTTGCTGAAACTTTAAGGAGCTGAATCAACTCTTTTGTGTAGATTCTTGAGAGGAGACTGGAGGAAAAACTGGGATTTTGGTGAACGAAATAGCTTCCACAAAAGTGGAGCAAAAAGTTGGGCATAGCTCTCTGAGGTGATACAGAAAAGGTTAGCCTTTGTACTGGCTCACCCAAAAGGGTGAAGGTTTGGCTGAACAGTATTTTATCTGAATTGATTCCCTCAGCCCAGCCATAAATCAAGGTTTGAGTAGTGCACTAGGGAGTATAAGACACTGAGTTATAAATCAAGGCTTGAACACTGTACCTGTGAGTATAAAACACTTGATGTTGTACAAGTCAAGGCTCAAAAAGTGCCTGTATGAAAAGCTTGGGGAGATAAACGGTGGCACTTGAACACTGGTGTTTGGAATATAAACCAGGGTTACATGTCTCATTTTGACTTGAGTTCTTGAACACATATGTACCTCACAATTGCCAACTCAAACCAAAATTTTCTTGTCTCATACCTGCCTGCTGAGATGGCAAGCACTTCAGAGTTATTTCTGTATGCAATCTTCCTAAAAATGAATTTCTTGGTGTGTACTGTACTTTGTATGAAAGAAAACTATTTTTACTTCCATATTGTTGAAAGTCCTGACAAGGTTTTATTAGTTTCCTTCTCAAGATCTTTTTAATAAGCCAAAGATTTGCCATCTTTCTAGTTTCCCTTCTTTCTGGTACAAATAGGAGTGAGATGTACTGTGGTATTCCATCTGTGCATTAACCTGTTGGGCTATAATACCTTGACTTCAAGTTGAATTACAGTTCATATTTCAGTGTTGCAGGATGAATTACAGCCTTTGCTTTGAAGAGTTGTTTAAACAAGGTATATCAGAATAAGATAAATAAATTAGGGTGAGTGCTCTTTGTTGAGGTGCAGAACCTATTTAAGTAGAGGACAATTGTCATTGCACAGAAATGTGAGAAGCCTTGCTAAGTATCAGTGTGAAAATTGCACCTCTCCATCCATGCATAATCACATTTCCAACTGTACCTCTTCCCAGTCTTCTCATAAGCATAAGTTTTAATCTTTCTTAAGAGTGCAGATGGAAATTTAAGGGAAATTGGTTTGCAACAAAATAGAGTAGTAGTAGTATTCTTTTTAGGTTGATAAATGCTCTATTCCTGTGTATTTGAAGGCTTTTGTGCTGATAGTGGATCAATTTATGAACAGAAACAAGTGTATCTCTTCTGTTCTCTCACCTGTGTAACTAATACTAGAGGTCTTCCTTCTGGAAGATGCTGAATATCTAATTTCTAATGGTGGAGGATGGTTGAAATGACCTTGAGGTTCGTGTGCTCCTGACACACCAGGTAAATGTTCCCTTCTTCCAAGTATTCCTTACTGGAAGTGAATGAGAAACCCCACTGCCCTGCCTGCAGTTTAATTCTCTGTTCAGCACAGCAGCAGAAAATCCTGAATTCAATTTCTGCTGATTATGAACACAGAAATTGTGGGGATTTTGACTGCCTATTGCATAAGCTGGGTTGCAGTTTCTGTTCCCTGTACAGCAAAATATTGCCCAGTGATACAGAAAAAACCAAGACATCCCCCCTGATTAGGGAAGTGCTAAGGTAGGGAGAATTTGTGTTTTGGAAGGGATGGAGCTGAGTGTAGTTATTGTTGAGTAAGATCAAAGTCATGGAAAACTAGGGTGGAACACTAAGACTCATATCTATTGTTCACTTAGGGGCAAAACCCTTAAACTTTATTAAATTATTTAATTAAGGACTAGCTTGTTGAGTACAAACAGGCAAACTACAATTTGTAGTTGTAACTCAGTGTGTATATTTTCAGACTTCTGAATTCTTGGTGTAAGTTCTAATGCTATAGCATAGAATTAATGATATCCAAACACATTTTTCAGTAGCCTATTTGCATATTTTTACATTTTATAACTTTTTCCTCTTTCATAGCTTGGTTTAATTTCCCTTTGTTCTTTCCTTCATTGTTGTTTAATCTACTTGGTGACCTTGGACTAAGGAAGTAAATGTCAAATCTTAATCAGTTTCCTATTTTGTATCTTAAAGAGTTCTTCCTTTTCAGAAAATCTCTTTAGTTTAAAGCACGTATTCTTATAATTGCTACATGGAACCTCTTGTAATCCTTCCTTGTTGCTTGTTTCCAACTTATGGGTATCTAAACTTTTCCATTTACATAATGTTTACCAGATGATCTGACCTGAATTTAAAGCAAGAGAAAAAAAATGCACATGTAGGTTCTTCCTTGCAGTAAAGCTGCCAAGCTCATGTCATCTGTGTAAAGTAATTTTATTATTGAAAGGTACCTAAAGAGCATGGCAGCAGCTCTGCTACCTTTATCCTTCCTCTTTGGTTCCACTTTTGTGGTTAATATTAGGGGTGGGATCAAGTTTCTGGGTGTTGTGATCACTCAGGCTCTAAAAGCTGTTAGTTACTGCCCTGAAGCAAAGAAACCACATTTTCATACCAGCTGGGATAAACACAGTGGTTCTGTAACTGTGTTTACAAGGATTTATGCTGAACTGTGTTATCACAGTTTAAGAATCATCCTGGAAAATTCAGGAGTCATCCAGGAAGGCTAAAATGATTGTATTTGCTCTAATTAATGCAGAATTTTAAAAGAAGCCCCACAGGTCATAGATGGCAAAAGAAACAGTTGCAGCTGAAACTTAAACATTCATAGCCTCAAATACCTATATGGACCATCCCTCATATGGGCACCCATTTGAAAGAGTATTTGTGGAGTATTTCATACACAAGGTGCTTGGCTGTGCTGATGGGGTTGTAAATCTGCATTAATGACAGGACTGTGGACAGTAACCCATTCAGTTTCTGTGAAGTTCCCTGCTATGAAAACTGAAGTGACAACTTAGAGCTGGGTGTCCAAACGTTCCCCTTGGACAAGGTGAACACTCTGGACTTCCTTTTTCAGCACAAGAGGAAGCATCTTTCAAAGATCAATTAAACTGAAAGGCATATAATTACCAAAATGGTGGTTTAGATTATTTTGAGTGCAGTTCTAAGGAGAGGGGTCACCTGAGGGCTGAGTAAATGCAAGTTCATTCCTCAAAGGGAGGATGGGAGGGTGGAAGGCCTTTAAGGGGTTAAGAGATCAGTGTGCAGATTTTTGGTGGGATGTCACCCTGGAGATCCTAGACTCTTATTTTGGTCATCACAGAGCAGCAAACAATGAATTTCTTCTTAAGAGGAGGAAAGAGGCCTCAGTTTGAAGAAGGAGTTGCTTTTGTTCAAAAACTATGGCTCAGAGGAGTGCTTGTACTCCTGCACTTTTCCCAGAGAGGTATAGTTCTGGAAGCAGTAATGTGTCAACTGCTGTGGCACAAATCTCAGTGAGACAGGCTCTGAAGGAAGAAGCAAAGGACATTTCTTACTGTGAGAATACTTTTGCTCAGAGTTGGTGTTTTTAGGGTGGTTTTTTGAGAGTGTAGTTAATTACATCACCACGATCTACCTTGTTTTATACATTGTGAAACAATAATAGACTGCTACTGAAGCCATTGTAAAAGCAGAATTTTGTTGTTTTTCTTATTCACTGCAAGTAAAGGGATTGTTGCTGTTCTTTTCAGCAAGTGCAGTGTCCTCCTTGTTTCTGCCTCAGGTCCAAGCTTAGGATATTGAGCAATTACATGAACCAATTTAGACCCTACTGCAAACTTGGTTCAATTCCTTCTGGCAAATTTTAGTCCTCACCTAGAATTACACCTGAAGAAGGCTGGCATCCTTATGTTGCTAATTTTTTTTTCCTTGTTTTGGGTATTTATTTTCCTGTGAGGAATTTACCAGAGAATTAGCTAGCATTCATGCACACAAATTACAACTGTCTCTCGGTATAAATGTAGGTTTGGTGCTTTTCCCGTTTGAATTTTTGAATTAACTCTCTTCCCTACTCCCCCCAGGCTTTTACAGTGTCTAAATTTGAGTTAGCTCCCTAGGAATCTACGCTAATGTCATCATGTATTTGTGGACTCAAGTGTATTTATGCTGTATAGGTTAATTCAGATTAGCCCAACTGTTCAAGCCATTGGTGTTCACAACCAGGAAAATCTCATTCAGCCAGCACAGAGCAGCTCTATTAGTGCAGCTACTGAAGCATGAAATAACACCCCCAGCCCTAGTTAAAATGAAGCAGGGAGAAAGACCTCAGAAATCAGAGCTTTTGTTTTTAGTGTGGCTCTACCAAACATGCAAAGGCATCACTGGCTTTATCAACCTCATCCCTCCCCTGTGTGGTTATTAACCTGGGAGTTATGTAACTCTGCAACACTCCTGACAATGCTGTCTGAACATGCTGGGGACAGTAAGGTAGGATTTTACTTGTACATCATTCTAACCATTGAAGAATTATGCACCTTGTGGTGAATTTAGTTCCTAAAGCACATTTTATTGGAGTCCTTAAGTGCCCATCATCCAATTACCAGTGCACAGCTCAGATGCATTGTAAGGGCTTGCAAGTCAATTAAGCCCAGTATTTTAATATTTTTTCTTAACTCAGTGATTTTTCTAGGACGCTGTCCATGATCACTTGTGATCAGAGAATGAGTGAGCTGAATCTTTCATTTAGGTGAGAAAATATTTGTCATTTCCAGGAAGAGGGTATTAACTACCTTCCATTGCTTTAGCTAGCTGAAATGTGTCAAGGTGCTCTAGGTTTGGTGTGTGTATCTATCAGTCTAATCTGCAGGTGGGTTACTGTGGTACCTTTCAGCTTGCAGCTGGAGTTGGGCTGGAAATCCTTTTGCAGGTTGAAATCCTTTTGCAGCAGCACTGAGAGACATCTCACAAGGAAACACTAGCACAAGATGGGGAGCAGCCACTGACGTTCAGGCCACGGTTCCATGTGACAGCTCCTCAAGATGAGGCACAACACAGGCAGCAGAGTGCACTTCAGCCCTGTTTTATCTAGTCTCCATGAAATAATTGTTTTCCTGCAGCAGCAGGATGCCTCTAGAGCATTGGGTGCCTCTGTTAGGGGAGCTATTTCTCTTTCCTTCTGCATAGCTTGCCTCCTCAGGAAAACTCCTGCAGGCTTCTAGCCTAAATGTGAGCACCAGCCTGGCCAAAGCTCATCTGACTGCTCTGTGCAGGCACAGGATCTTCTGGGTAAGAAGCCCTTTTTTAGAACTTGTGTCTGTTTTTCAGCTTGAATTACATGAACTGGATATTCTGCAGCTCTTATTGTTCAGCCTTATTGTTAGCTGTGCTGAAAGGCCACGCTGTGTCAGAGGAATCAGACTTTTTCCTACCTCTGTTTTTCCTCAGCTAGAAATGGACTAATTGTCCAAACTTGCTAAAGAAAATTCACATGAAATACATGGCAGGTTTTCTGTGTGCGTATTCTCATGTCTCCAAGTAAAGACAGAGCCATGCATGGTACCAAAAATGATATTTTTCTCTCTGGAGACCTGTCCTATATAGTTTATGAAATCAACCTTTGTGTAAGTATGCAAAAAGCTACGGGAAATTTTTGTTCCCAGGGGAAATCAAGTTTCTTTTCCAATACTGGAAGATGGAAAAGCAGCAAAATCTAAGGTTAGAGGGGGAAAATAAAGCTGATTTTGAGTAACACAATGCAAATAGTGTAAAATTTCAACCAAAAAAAAAAAAAAAAAGCCTGTAGAGATTGCTGAGGCAAAAAGAAACTGGCCATCTGAGAGTCTTCTGTTCAGATGCTTCTGATTTAGATGCTTCTGTTGACATAGCCTGACCTGAAAGGGGGAGAAATGAAGTTGCATGCATTCAGTATAAATATTTTTGTTCAAAACTCCATGGAATCTAGTTTGCATCTGCATAAAAGTCATTCTTTCCTTAAAAATGAAGTTTCCTTGTTCATTACAGCTTTGAGCTGACTCAAGGAGAGGAAAAAGTGTTTAAAAAGACTCTAAAAGCTCTCACATCTGCTTCCTCGTGCAACTGCTCTACTAGGTAGATTTTTTTGGCAGGGGCTGCCAGAGCCCAGGTTTTTCAGTTCTTCCCAAAAGCAATGTCAGGTCTTTTGGAGAGGGCAGACAAGCCCAGGGCTGAGCTGAGCTGGCTGTAGTGAACAGCACTTGTTTGGAGGTACTCAGAACACGGGATCTGCAGGTTGGAATTTTCACAGCTCTGAGAGAAGGAAGAAAATAAACAGATCTAGTGAGTAGATCTGAGAAGTCCAGAGGTCAAAATCAGGAGAACAGGAAAAGGGAAGGTAGTGGCTGTGGAATGATACAGTGCTGAAGCTCAGGAGGAATTAAGGAGCATTAGACAGCAGAGCTGGGGGAGTGTTTTTCTCCCTTTCCACCTCTGTGCCCTCCCCCATGCTCCAAGAACTGTGGCACAGGCAGACATCCTCACCCAAGCAGTGGGATTGCTCTTGCTCCCTTTCCTACTCTCACCTTTTTATCAAGCTTTGTGCTGGTGTCTCAGATTATTTTTTGTGTTGCTGTGACACCAAAGTGCTCTAAAATGTCTCAGAATTGTCAGTTCCTCCTGGAAGGGGGGCAGAGGTAAGTGCTGTACCAAGGTCAAGTAGGCTGGGATATTCTGGAAGCATCTTTAACATCTGGGATATTCTGGAAGTATCTTTGACATCTTTGCTTGTCTTCCCTTACAGTTTAAGATGAAATAGTTGTGAGGGGTACTCACCATGTCTGCCTTGTTATTCTGTTTGTTATACTGTGTCCCTACGAGGTGTGATAGAAAATAAATGGCAGCCTCATGTCTGATTTTTAATTCTTTTATGTGAGAAGTGAAAATTTAACGTAAAACACTCTAATGAAGGCTTATTGCCCTTTAATTCTTCACCTTGATGTCTTGGAGTCAGGAATGCTCATGTTATAAAGTAATTTGAGAGAAAACAAGAAGATCTAACTGATTTCTCAGTTGTAGTTGTAGTGCTAAATCCAGCTTGCATTCAATTATACCTCTGATGATAAACTAGCCACTATTGTTTTTCTTTTAATTTTTTTTTTGAGTGGAGTTGGCTGTATCAAGATATTTCAGGCAAAATGCAGTCCCTGCTACTTCATTTACCCTAGAGCTGACTAATCACTGGGACATTTGAGCTGCTACATGGCAAAGAGAGAGTTATAAGCTGATTACTGAGAGTGGAGAAAATTAATGTTTTTAAGTTCTGAGCAGAGAGATAAGGGCTTCCTGAAGACATGCTGAGATGTGATGTTCTTTCTTGTCCTTATCAAGTTGTTGGTGAAACTGCCCCTTCTGTACTGAGCCATGATGTAATCCTGTTCTGCTGTGAAAGGTTTCAGTTTTTGACTTGGTTGATTTATTCCCAACTATGAAGGAAAATTCAGCAGCTGGTCACTGGTTGATTGGCCTGTAACACTGTCTTAATTGTCCCCATCAAGAGACTTTTTGGCTTTAATAATGCCCATGTCAGCTGCACTAGAGGGAGGTCTCAGATGAATTGTATTTCTTGCAGTTCTAGAAGTCTCAGCTAACACTAATATAGCAATTTTGTCAAGGTTTGGTGCTTGTTTTCAAGAACTTGCAACCAAAATGTCAGAGGAAGGAAAGGAAGGAGGGGAATGATGCACTCAGTGTTGTCAGTGACAATTGTTCCCTTCTAGTCCAACTCTTGTTCTGTCCTCCCACGTTCTCAGGAGACTTCTCAAGCCCTAATTAGGAGATGACACTACTATGATATAAACTAGAATATTGCAGAATGTTTTATAGGTGTCCAAAGGGAACACTGATAATATGATATTAAGGTGGTGAGTTAACAGACATGTCCAATGGACAAGGTGATGAAAGAAAAATAGTGTTAGGATGAAGGCAAAAATTTCCTGGAATCATATAGGTTTTGCCAAAACAACCAAACCACCCTCCCCATCCTCTACCAATGCCTAGCCCATCCAAAAACAAGAGGGAAAAAAAAAAAAGATGACTGCAGAACAATGCCACCTTATAGTGAACATTATGGTTCAGATAATGAAAGCTTTAAGGTCTATCATGATCACAGCTTGAGTTGCACTCAACCCCAGTATCCACATCAGAGCTTTGATGTATCATAATGGCAATTTCAATCCCCTCTCAAAAGCTGCCCAAGAAAAGTAATTTTTTCGAATCAGTATTAATAGCTGTTGTCAGGTACTTGAAAGAAATAAACACTGAAGGGAAAAGGGAAATACTAGGGCAACGAAAAAAAATTCTTTATGTGACTGCTAACTGGATTATTTTCATAAGTCAGGCAGCCTAAATTGATTGGTCAGAAGTGAGCAAAGCTGCAGCCAGTTTTTGGATGGGGATGGTGGAAAGAAATAGCTCTGCTTACTACTGAAACTTGACATCTTGTCTGAAATCTGAATTGCAGCATATCTGCTCTCTAAATACAAAAATGATTTGATGGTGTTACTTTGAAAGCTTCAGAGCTCACACATGAAACATGAAAAACATGCAATCATTAATACCATTTTTGCTTTATCTAAATCTGCATATTGTGCATTTCTTGTTTGAATCCAAGTAATTGTGCAGAACCCTGATGTTTGTCCATAGCTCAGCTGAAAGCACAGTATTCTGTACTTTTCAGACTCCATGAATTGTTTATCTAGGGTCTGTGTATGGAGATCATTGATTTTTTTGTGGGATGAATCCTTGATTTTGTTTGGGAGCCTTATCCCTTGTGGGTTATTTGACCTTTCATCAGTACTGGAACAGGTCATAGTGGCTTTTCAGATGGAAATAAAATGTCTGACAATCTCAGGTGTGTGTACTCTATTAACACTTGTCTAAGTAATATGAAAATGAGTTTTTTCTGTCTAGAATTACTGCTACCTCATTTACTACCAAATATTTAGCAAGTGATACAAGGCTCAAGAGGTCTTTCTTAGAATTCTTAAACATTAAACCAGTACTGATTCACAGGAGGTATTTTGGAACCATTCTTCTGGGTGTGCATCAAGGTAGTCTTGACATTGGAAAGATATTTTACTCCCTGCTTTATTGTTCTGTAAAATGTCCTCCAGTGAATGAAGCAGGAGGGGTGATTTAGGTGACTACTTTGACACTGAAGAAAAATAGTGATTTCTTAAGTGTTTATGTAAGGCTCAGAGGTTTTGTAACATTTTTTTCTCCTAATTCAGTTAGCTTCTTCAAAGACTTCACTGTTTACTGGTGCTATTGCCAAAGTGCAGAAAAGTGAAGAAGCATGCATTTCCTCTTAGCTTAAAGAAGGAATTTTTCTCTGAGTGTAAGAAGGCACAGGTTTCAGCAAAACAGGCTGAGAAACTAGCCTGAGGGCTTGTGTAATGTATAAAAATACTGAGCTCTGCAACAGCAGAACCAACCTGCAAATTTAGCTCTAAAGATCCAGGAAGCTCCACACGAGGAGAGGTGTCGTGAGGCCTTGCTTAGGAGGAAGGCATCTCTATTGCTGTGGCTTGTGCATTGACAAAGGACTTTTAGTAATAATATCAGAAGGTTAAATATGATTTATTAACACGACTCCATAATACAAAGGATTTGGGCTATTATCTGCCCAGACCGGAGCATCCGAAGCTCCTGCCTCCAGCTCCATCCAAGGAATGCCAGAATAGCTCACACAATCAGAGATAACAACTTTTCACCTCATAGGCTGAAAGAAAGAAAACCTCCATCTCCCATATCAGGAGACAGGCAGAGAAATCCAAATGTCTTTGAAACACAGCTCAGAGATTTGTTTATAGAAACTTGTACAGAGTAAAAAGACAGTAAAAGATGCTTTCCCATGGGAAGAATTTTTCTGCAGGCCTGCATGCAGCCAAACTTATAATATGTTCATGCAACAGTG
>VXAX01003097.1:89083-228437 GCA_013399835.1 Leptocoma aspasia
GAAGAATTTTTCTGCAGGCCTGCATGCAGAGAAACTTATAATATGTTCATGCAACACATCTCCAATAGTTACTGCTTTAAAGTGACTCATTTTGGAGCATGGGGGGAGCAAGAGTGCCTCAGGGGAGGGTTTGGTGGGCATTGAGCCCTTGTGGGTCAGGATGTGCCAAATGCACTCCCCTTGCAGGTGATTGTTGCAAGAACATATTAAAAATTTCTCTTTATGTAGGCCTGCAGAAAAATCTTCCCATGGGAAAGCATCTTTTTACTGTCTTTTTACTCTGTACAAGTTTCTATAAACAAAATCTCTCATCTGTGTTCAAAAACATTCAGATTTCTCTGCCTATCTCCTAATAATAAGAGATAGAAATTTTCTTCCTTTCAACCCATGAGGTGAAAAATTGTTATCTCTAATTACATAAACTATTCTAACATTCCTTAGACAGAGCTAGAAGCAAGAACTTCAGATGCTCCAGACTGAGCAAATAGTAACCCAAATCCTTTAGAAAGTCATATTAATAAATCATATTTAACCTTCTAATATTATTGTCAAGAGTCCTCTGTCAATGCACAAACCACAGCAATAGGTGATGGTCCAGCCACGCTCTGATAAGGGCACCAGAAAGGTTCATCTCTTTCTCTTAAAAGCCTCAGTCACTCTGAAGACAATTTCATTGCTTCTACCCAATGGATTAGGCCTGTTGAAGTGTTTTAAAATAGCACGTGCATACTTTCTTACCCTTTCATAAAATATTTCTTTGAAGGATTAAAGCATTAAACAGGTATGCCATAATGAAGCATCAATTGCTGGAAAAATGAAGCTTGAAGGGTTGGTGTTCTGGTAGTTATGAGCTTTTTGCTCCTATAAAGATGGGGTGCCTTCTTGCAAAGTAGAATTAGCTGGGCGCCAATGTCTGTGTGCTTGATAGTGTTGGGTCACTGGCCAGTGGCTGCTGTCTTCTGGAAAGGCCGCCTAAAGTCAGTGTCACAGAAAAGTACTCAGGCATAATGAAAAGCATATGAAAATGGTAGAAGCATAAAAGTGTTCCCTTCCCCACCATCTGATTAATGGTTTGCTTGTGATTTGAAGTGTGTTTTCTTGTTAGAGCCAGCAGACTAATGGCACTGACCTGGGAACAGAAGTAATGTCCCTGTTCTTAAGAAGTGCAAGTTTGCTTTAGCTGGGTTTTATGCAGCCCTTCATAAAATCAAGATTTTGGGGTATTTTGATGCAAATTAGTTGTATGTCTCTCTGAGTAGTTTAACAAGGCCAGAAACTCAAGTAGCAGCTGCAGTATATGCTCCAGCTGGTAGCTGAACTGTGTGAAGACACAGAAGACCTGTGTGTTATTATCACAAGAAAAACTGTTCATTGATTTCTCTCCCTGCTGCTCCTTCCCCACTGTTGTCACAAGAAGTCAGTGGTTGAAAATTACAGTAGATGAACCTGTTGTTTTTGGACTGGCTGGGTGGGGAATAGTTGTGTGGGATGACTAAAACCTTCCTTGGTGGATAAGCTGAATTTCGGAACAGCTACCACTGAGCAGTGGTGATGTATCTCAAGGTTAACTCCTATTTCTGTCTGGTCAGGACCTTTATCTTTGCATTCAGTGCTACCTCTTCCCTCATGCTGTTTCGAGTCTTATCCTAGTCTCCTGCCCTATACTCCATCCCAATTCTAGACATCTGCCCTCAGCCCCACTCAATGGTTTCTTTGGCTTTATGCCAGGCTTTTTCCTACCTTTGCAGCTTTTTCTAGAAAGTCACTCTTCTTCTGGCTTTGCCTTGAGTATCTTGCCATGCTCTCCTGCCAGAGCCACTCTTGCAGTGAGTTGACTTCAGGCTTTTCCTGTTGGGTGCACACCTCTAAATTCTGGTTCCATTAGTTTTTGTTCTTCCTTTTGATTTCCATTTTCCTGGGTGAGCAGATTTTCTCCTTTTCTGGGGTTTCCTGCTACATAGGGACTCACTGGAGTGGAATTCATGGCTCTGCACTGGGAAGGCTTTTCCCACTGCTTAAGAGCCTTTATCACTGCTGTGTGTGCATTTCTAGCTTGTGTCTCTTGGTATAATTTAAATCTGCTTGTAAACGCCTATGATAATGTCCTACCATTGTTTCTCTTCAGCTTAATCACATAAATGTCATTATTTTAATTTGCATATGCATTGTGGCAAGTGTGTGTGTGCTATGTCATGTATTGGCTGAAGTCACATGGCACTGCTATGTCCAGTACATGTCCTGGGAAGTTTAGCACATTGGAAAACACAGCAAATGAATTTTAAAACTTCTCTCCACTGTGGGTGGTTGCTCCATGTATGTAGAAAATGCTGATAATTTGGAACATTTTGAAAGGGATGACAAAGATGGCAGGAATCCTGGAATTGAAGTCATTTCAGTGAGGCTCAAAGCACAGTATAATTTCTGCTTGAATGTTAAAATTTCCCTGAGTGTGATACACAAAGTAGTTTGTAATTTTAAAATACTGTTAATATAAGTGCTTTCTTGTTGGGTTTTTTTTTTTTTTAATTGCTGTAGTGAATGTCAGAATACTCCCTATGACCTCATGCAGGTCCCCAAAGCAGGAAGCTGTTTACCAGAACAAGAGTTTGTGTTCCCACCTACTGAGACACTTGGCTAAGAGTCTCTGCCAAGCAGCTGGCTGTGACACCTCCACTCATACTCTGATCAGCTTCTTTCATTGTGGAATCTTGTCCCATGCAAAATCAAAAAATACTCCATTTGCTTCAATTTGTTCTCAGGGAAAAGGTCAGCCTGTAACCCCTAACCAGCCCCTGCTTTTGTCAAACAACTCGTGAGGAAAAGCAAAAGCCAAAAATATTATCTCAAATTTAAATGCATTGATTTTATGGGAAATGCCTAGGTTCAGTGGACAGTGACTGGAGCTCATGGAAACATGCCTTTTCGAAACAAAGTCTAATTTCCATATAAATATGATGGGTAGAACAGGCTGCACATTGACTGCAACAGTAATGGAGTTTACTCACTGAAGTTACTGTTTTCCAATGCATGTATATCTCAGTGAGAGTGAAATATTTGGAGAAATGGAAGATACTGTTTTCCAATGCATGTATATCTCAGTGAGAGTGAAATATTTGGAGAAATGGAATAGCCATGATAGCAGTGATGCCCTGCTGCTGCTAACCAGGGGACATTAAAATTAATGCTGTAAACTCACTGTGATCAATTCTTTGTAAAAGCATGTAGGAAGAGTTGTTGGAGTGGCACCTTCACACTTGTGAGCTCTGGGTCCTGTGCTCTCCCTCCATGGGGATAGAGCTAATAATGCAATTATTATGTGAAAGTAAGGAAAACCCAGATCCCATTTCTGTCTAAGTGTTGGGAGTAAGTGGGGGAGTAGTGGTGGGGTTTTTTTTTGTGTGTTTTTTTTTTTTTTTCCTCTGAAGTGATTTCATGTATCTGCAAATAAATTCAGAGTGCAGTGATTTCCAGGAAAGCACAGTGATGACACTGTATCTCAAATTTACTGCCCCTAAATTGAAGAATTTAAACATAAGGCTTCTGATGGGGTGGCTGCACCTTTTTGATTCTTTAGAATAAGTACTAATTCTAAGGCTAAGTGTGATTTTTTTGCATGTAGGCAAGACTTGTATGTATCTCAGGATTTTCAGCAACAGCATGTGGGAAAAAAATGCATGAGGCGAAGAAAAATTTGGTTAAAATTTCATTTTCAGTCCATACTAAGAACTGATTAACTGAAATAGTTCTACCAGGTCAATTTTGACTGAAAATTGAGTATATAAAGAATGAGAATTATTTGCTGGGCACATTACATAAACTGAAAAAAAAATTTCTCCAGGTTGTAGGTCTTGAAAGAAAGCAACAAAAGATAATTAGAAAACAATTAGCTGATGGTGAACAGCACAGTGTTGATCACTCTCACATTTTTTGAATGTTTCCCAGAAACTGAGAAATGCAGGTCTTGTGCAGGGAGGGTTTTATTAGGAATCAGAAAGATGCTTAGTTTAAAGATTAGTTGAAAGTTTGAGGTTTGTGTGGCTGAGTGGGATGCATTTTTTGTTTAAAAAGTTATCACTGAATGACAACCATGGGTTTTATGGGTTCCAAATTTCACACTAAAGACATTAAGTATCAGCCTATAAGACATGGAGTGCTGCATTCATCTGAAGCTCACTTATGGAAGTTTTGTAGCTCCTATTCAGTTGGAATATAATATTACTGAATATAACATTGGCAAGTAGTTATGGAAATCTGAGTGGTTTTTCTTGTGTATTTATATATTACAACTGAACTACTGTTGCAAATTTAATATTTTAATATTTCTGTTTTCCATTGCTATTAAATTAAATAGTAGGGCAAATTAGATTTGAAAACTCATATGTGCAGTGATTTTTTTTTTTTTACAGTAAGTTACCAGACTTTAATATTTGGAGCAAATAAGGAGGTAATTAAAATATATGTAAAATGTGCAAAAATGTGCAAGGCAGACTACACGTGTAGCTTATTTTTTGAGGTGCCCAGATAGGATTAGTTTAACCTTCACAGTGAAACAGACTAACAGGTTTCCTGGAGGGACTTGTTCTGTGCTTGTCACCCTGAGAAAACAAGGTTCTCTTTGTCCAAGCCACTTACTAAGTTTTAGAACCAATAGGTTTGGCTAGGGAGACAAAGTCTTCAACCTGCATTTAGGATGATATATCTAACTTACAAAAAAAAAAACATCTACTCTGCTGAGATCTGAAGGAAATAGGGTTTCATGGGTTTTGATTTGCACGTAAATAGTGCAGTTCTGTATTGACCTGGCTCTACCTGTGGTCTGCTGAGCCCCCACTACTGCCTGAGTGGTGATTTGCATGTTTTTTGAAAGTTTGGACTGATTTATCTACAAGTCAGAGCATACCAAAGGAAATTCAATAGCTTTCTGAAATCAATTATGCTGTAAGTGAAGCAAATTTAATTCCTACTAATGCATTTTTCTTAAAGCCAAGGGGTCTAATAAAATCAATGCATGTAAAGAAGCATGAAGTTTTGTAGGGAATTTTGTTTTGTTTACATACCCTTGCAGAAATAACATTTTTTTCTAGTGTTATGTTTTCCTAATGAAAAATAGAATTCCTAAAGCAGATATTTTGGATTAGACTGCTGTAAGGATTTAATATTTTATAATTTCATTAGTTTTGCACATAGACTAACAGTTGGTGAGTGGACATATTTATCCACACTATTCTAATTGAACTTCAATGGAAACTTAATAAACACCAATAATGCCCCTTATACACCATCCTGTAAGGAATGTTTCTTTGTGCTCAGAAGAGCATCCTGGTACATTTCTGTAAGTTATAAATGGGAAAATGGGTGTTTTGGAAGAGTAAAACAGGCTTGAAAGCAACATTAGCCCAGCTGCTTAAAGGACATGTCCATATGCTTGGCTGTGGAGCATTAGAAGCAAAAAGACACAATTACAGTTAAGTTCAAGACTCAGAAGTAGGAATAATTATAAGCCACTGCAGTGGCTTGCTGATGAGAGTTATTTGCTCAAATCCCTAAAAAAGGATGGAGTGTGCCAAGAATTTAAAGATGAATGGCACCTGTACAGTACCACTTGGGAAGAACCCATATTTTAGTTTTTTGTTTTTTAAGATTGGGTTGATGCTGAAAGGATGCATACTGTGTTGATTTAAAATCTACATTTCTGTTTGATGTGAATTCTGTGCTTCCAATCTGATGCAAAGCTTTTCTTCAGCAGGCAGAAATAATTAAGGGGCAGTTTGACACTGTAGTGTCTCCAACAAGCCAGCATGAAAGGTTCCCTCCTTCCACACAACAATTCCTGCCTCTGCTCTTCTGTTCTTTATTTGGGTGGGTGACCCTAGCAGGCTGTGCTGTACAGTGCTGAGTGAAATGCTGTGTCCTGAGACATCCCTACAAATGGGACCAAGGGTCTGTAGCTGAGTTTCTGTCTTTGCTTTCAGAGTGCTTGAACTGTACCATTACTTCCCTAATGTAGGCTGGGATAATAAAGCAAAAGAACTCTGTGTAAAGCAGGAATCTTGGAACATTATTTTGTCTGCTGTTGTTAAGCAGAAGGAAATTTTCTACAGGATAAAAAAAATCTTCTCTTTTTATTCAAAGAATGCTGATAAGGGTTGTTGCTAAGGGAACCATTTAATGTCCATCCTTCGATTAGATAGTGTACCTGAGCAAACTATTACACAGAGTTAATGTCTCTTTATTTCTTAGGGCAGAGCCCACCCAGAGAGAGAAGAGAGCCACCCAGAGAGAGGCTTTTAGAGAGAGAATGCTTTGTCTTTCAGCAAATGTGGTTGACTGATAAAATGAAGGCATGTCTCTTGCTACCTTCCTTTATTTTTTTTTTTTTTGTATTAGTATAATTAATTACATTGCCCTAAACTGCATTTTGATGTTATCCAGGAATGGAAACCAAAAGGACATTTAATACAAGTTTATGTGGAAGTGGAATTTTATATTCTTGCTTGGTTAGCATTGAAGAGCAGCTAAATAGAAATGAGCCTTCTGTTGTGTAAAGGAAGCTGGCAGGTTGTCATGGGCTGATTTTGGGGTTAGGTACATCAGGATGAGAACAGGGGATGCTTGTGCTCCATGAGGACTCAGTTTTCAGAAATTAATGTTATTCTACAGAAAAGGCTGGAGTAAGAAAAAGGCCTTTGGAGGGCTTTTCTTCAGTCAAATGTTGCTTATTGAATTAGTTAAAATTAAAATTTAAAATTTAAAATTGCTATCAAAATATTCAGTGTGTAGTTTTCTTACTTCCAAACTTATTCTGAAAACAGGGGTTTCTATACAGCCTTTCTATGACACCATGGAAGCACTTACAAAAATAATATTTCACATCTTTTAAATAGTCTTGTTTCTCTGAGATTGTTTCCATTTCATAGAAGAAGAAAGGGCAGCTACAAATTGACATTTACTGCAATAAAAGCTGGTCTTGCGTATTTTTTTTAACGGTATTGAAGGTTTAAAATGCAGCATTCCTTGACTCCAGGCTTCATTTGAGTGCTTTTACTTTTTAAAATTAGATATATTTTAAATCAGGTATGAGCTTACCATCAGGTTGCAATTAGAAATTAAAACATTTTGTGTAGACTTAGATATATTAGCAAAAAATGACTCCACGGTGTCACCAGTATAGACAACATTTTACTTTCCTGTATATAACTGCTCTCAGTTGAACATAAAGGTTTCTGCTGCTCACAGGACCAAGACATAATCACCTTTTTTTTTCACTGGCTGTATTCTTACTAGCAGAAAACTCAGCATTTGAACTAAAAGTTCAGTTGCCACCCTGCAGTAAAACATGGTGCCCAATGCTGAATACACCTCATCGTCTGTCTGTGAATTGTAAACCATCCTCTGCTTTTGCATTTAATGACTTGTGGGATATGGGTGGATATTTCTGTACAAGTTTAATGTAGAGTGTAGATGAAATGACCTTGATTCTTTTGTCATGAAGACCTAACCAAATTAACTCATCCTCTCCAACAGACTGTGCCCTCTGAGAGAAAGTGATGGAGAGAAAAGTTTGTGTTCTTTAGTGAGTCTGTTTGCACTTCCTGAAGCAAGAAGGCTGGGTTAGGTCACAGCTCTGGTTCGTGTTCGTGTCAAACAGAGGGAACAAATATCAGTATTTGTAATATTCCTGTGGGAATTGCTCAAATGATTCATTTTTGAATGACTCCCGTTGTACAGTGGAAGCTGAAGGATTGGGGCAGAAACTGAGTTTTAAAAACAAATTGTGAAGGAGTCCGGCCTTTGGGCCGTTCATATTTTAGGCTGTAACTCCCTAGGCAATGCTTCACATGAAGAAATGTTACACACTCAGACATTCCTTCTGCTGTCAGCAGCCTCTTCTTGTCAGACCTTGACAATATTTTTAAGAACAATCTCACTGACTACTGCTAAATAGCAATTTTTGAGCTGTTGAAGATGTATGACATAGGGCATATGAAGCATTATAATAAAGTTAAAATCTTTTGCTTTCTTGAGCTATCTATGGGGCTCAGCCTTGCTGATTTTCTCCATGGTACCCTTGCCCAATGATATCACTCTCATGTTCTTAGTATGCCTATGGTGATAGGAACAAACTAGTGATGAAATTGAAGTTGATACCTTGGTTATCTGATGTTTCCCTTCTCATGGACTCTGAAATCTGGACTAGATCAAGGTAACTGTATTGAGCCATTCATAATCACTGGCTGCCAGAGATTTAGTGAAGACCAAGTACTTAGAAAACCAGATGAGAGGTATTAATTTCTTACTGCTACTAAGCTGGACAACAGGATGCTGTTGAAAATTAACTGACTTGAAAGAAAGTGAAGAGAAGGTTGAGTAGAGCTCTTGCAGCTGGAAAAATCATATGACAGTATGTTTTATTTCCACCTCCAGTTCAAAGGACACAGAAACTGGGTGACAATTTAGGTAGGTTCATAGTTTGGATTTGGTTCTGACCTATGGGACAGTGCCTGTTCTTGGGAAGGAGCAAGGAATTAGCTTTTTCTGCTCAGCCTTACCTAAAAGTTGGCTCTACACCTGTGTGTGCCAACTGTAGTGAGAGATGGGAAAGCCCCTGTTGCTCCTGTGCTCAGTTTTGAAAGAGCTCTTACTAAACGGAAATTATTAAATGATTAATGAAAATTATTAGGGTTATTTTCCCGAGAAAACTTTCCCCCTGTCGTTTTTTGAGGTTTCATTTAGCAGGAAATCAGTCACCCACTTGTTTCAAAAAGGGGCCCTGGCACGACATTCCTGGTGCAGATGAAGATAATGGCTTCTGCAGCTGAAGATAGAGGACTGTGTTCAAAGGAGAGCTACAAGAAGGAAAAAAAGGGCTGTAAAGCCAGCATCTTCCTGTCTTAGTCATCCCTTATTCAGTGGAAATTGAAGCTGCAAATGGATATGGTAGGTGCAGACAAGGCCATCCCAAGTGGAAATGGGGCGAGTGAGTGTCACTGGGAACATGAAGAATGCTGGCAGTGCTGTAGCAGCCTGTCAAGCTAGGTGCCCAGGATAGACTGGATCCATGAAAAGAACAATTAATTGCCAGCCTCTAAGGAATAGGTAATTAAAAAAGAGTTGTGGGAGGTGCAGTCATTCAAATGGCTTTGTCTCAGCCACTTCTATAAAGGTGTTTCCCTGTTCTTAATTGTCTAGTCAGCTGAAGGCAGATTAAACTCCAGGTATGCCGCAGGTGTTGAACTTGCAAACCCTGTTATCAGATGTTTATACAGAAAGTTCACTGCCTCCCTGGCCCCTTGCATTAAAGCTGCTCCCCTCATGGTTTTTGTAGGGCTGTTATCTGAAATATATTTCCATAGTCAGGTTTCATTGTGCATGCTTGTTCTCCTCTAAGGTAATAATGCCTGCAAGTAAGACTGTTTAGCCTGGGGTATGAGGACTGAGCAAGCTAAAAAGGGGGTTGGATTAATTTCTGACAAGAAAAAGTAGTGGCAACACAACTAGGCAGCCAGGTTAAATATTAAATTTAATGAGCATTACTGCAAATGGTATGCTGGCAATCTGATGTCTTAACAAGACATAAAATAAAATTTTCCTCAGGAACAGCAGCTTTATGGCTTTTTGGATAACCACAGAGGGCCAGATGGTGAATCCTGTGCTTATTCTCTTATTTTACAAGTTCAGTGCTGAAATGAACAGGGCTGTTGACAAAGCCAAGGTATTACTGAGTGCCAAAGCCTTGCTGGCTGGCAATGCCACTTGGTACAGATTTAGCCTACATTGTTCCTGCAGCGTGCTGCCCACAGCTGGAGTCCTGTGCAGAGATTTTACTGCAGTGCCCAGATGAAGGCAGTGAACTGAGGTACAGGTGCTCATGGCTTCATTTCTGCCACTGCCACATCTCTCTGCATGCCCATTCCAAAATTAACTGCCCCAGCTTCCTTTTTTAAAACTGGCACTAGTATGGGGGAGTTTTGGGAAAAGTTCACTGACATAAAGCTTCCATGCATACCAGTAGCGTGCCATAAGATCAAATGGTGCTTTTCCAGGGTTGGATGTTTATTCTACCTCGCCAGCCTAGGCTAAAGATTTTTCTGGGCAAAATTCATCCATTGCAGTAATTGTGTAAGTGTTTCAACAATGAGCTCAGAGCTGTGAGGACACAGATGAAGCGATGAAAGAAAAGACTGAGCCCTGTTAATCTTGGTTGTCCTCAGAAGTAAAAATACATTGTGATAGCTCTAAGTCCAGAGATGGTAAAAAAATGCTAGAGGCAGCTGGCAGCATAGGAAGATTCAGGTGGGCAGATTGCACCTGCTGTGGGTGATGCCTTCTTGTCCTTGTAATCTAAATTTTGAGGAGTACTTGCTAAACCAGCTTAGCCACATGTCAAAATTTGTGAAAAGCAAAAAAGTTAAGTCTGCATTCACACTTTTTTTTTTTTTTTTGCAATTAGTAACTGAGTGTAAAGGTCTTACGTATTTGGAGCTCAATTGCTTTTAGAGGTTTCTTATATCCCAAAATCTCTCTTCAGCACTGACACTACACAACTCTTTGAACAAAAAGAGTGATAATTCTAGAGAACATTATTTCTGTGAAAACATGTGAACTTAGGGATGTTTCCTGGAGTTCTGGGCTGAAAATTAATACAGTGACGTCAGGCAGTAGGGCAGGAAGCAAACAAAATAAATATAACTGTGAACAATTACCTTTTGGTACAGCATTTTCATAACAGGGCTGCAAGAAGCTGCAGTGCTCCATGATTCTGTAGCTCTTCCCTGTTGCATGACCTTCAGGCTGTACTAAAACACTTCTGCTAACAGAGCCAAATAGTTTGTTTACAGTTCCCTTATTCTGAGCAAGTTTTGGGCTTACTGTTAGCTGTATTAACATGCCAATTGTGGTTACAATTACTGAGACAAACTGCAATACTCCTTGTTGCATTAGGAAGTTTTATAGCTTCCAGTTGGAGACTGCAGCAATATGATTTTCCCTGAATTTTTCATAAAAGCGATGTGAATGCTCTTGGTGTTACAGTACCATAACAAGGCACATAAGACAGACCCTGAGATAGATCTATATTGTTTGCAGAACAAATATAAGAAATACTTTGGAAAATGATGCATTCTTTGGAGCGCATTTTTTCGTTGTTTCTGCAGCTGATTGCTTCCCTTCATATTTTCCAAACACTTATTCTTTTTTTGTCATCCAAAAATAAAATAGTATAGATCTGAGTTTCTACTCCTAACTTTGATTTTTGAAATGATGCTATAATGAAGAGGTAAGAAGATTGATAGGAAGTGTTTCATGGCAAGACTTACAGGTTCAGGAAATAGTATTGATAGTGTAATGAAAACCCATAATGATATAGATTTTCAGGAAAGGGGAAGAAAAGGTGCAGTCAATAAGCTGCAGCGAGTGAAAGTGGCTAAGACACTGGAATCTTACCTGCTAAACAATTAAATCTGAATTTAAAATCCTAATTTTGAGTGTTCCAAATGTGTTATTTTTAATTTATGCATGTAAATACACCAACAGTGCTGGAAAACTTTGTGTACAAAATATCTTGGGGTTTTTGGACTGTACATAGATATATGGGCATATATGGCACGTATGTCAACACGGTCAGGCTCCCAAATCACACTAGCATGGGGAGAGGATAATATTTAGCTCCCTTGAAGATGTCCTGGACTGTGGAATTCTTCGGGAATCCCTATCTTTTACCTGTGGTCTTCCCTACATTTCCATGAGGAGTTCACTGTGAAACTGACTTCTCCCAACCCGCCCAGATGTGAGTCTCTGCAAACCCTGTGGGAATCTCCACCCTTCCCTCTGGATCCCACTGGGGGAACTGCTCACCCTCAGGGTTTCCTGTGTGTCTCCTGGACAAAAGCCTTCCTGGGAAAAGCTGGCAAGGACTGTTTTGACTCCATCTCAGTTCCTCAGTTCTCAGTGTTAATGATTGCTCCAGAGCTGGTGCCAAGTCACATCACCAGACTTGTCTTCCCAGGTGTCCTGACAGAATGTCTTTTCCATGTGCTACTTTACATGGTATTTCTTGCAGGGTTTCTTCAGTGTTGAAGGAATTCTCTAGGGCTGAATTTCTAAGTGCTCTTTTGCAGGAGTATTGCAATGGAAGAAGTGACCTAATGGGATAAATCCCTTTGCAGTGTCCATTAACACCTTCTTGAGAAGTTTCTTCATTTCAAGCTTAATGTTTGGAGCAGTAGGGAATTAAGCAGCAGCACTTAAAACATGGAACTGGTGGATGTCAGTGAGTCAATCTGTCAATATGATTTGGTGGAGGTAGTGGACAGCATTTCTGAGCTTCTCTGCTTTTGGCACACATTTATAAGGAGGAGCTTGGGCAAGCCAGAGAGTAATACTTGGAGGATTATGAGGAATTAACCTGAACATGGATACTTTTGGCTCCTGGGAAATCTGACTGCATCTCTTCATTTGGAATAGATTACAGCAGTACAGAGCAGCCAATGTAATTAATTGGTCAAATTTTTTCCTGCTGTTTTACGAAGACTCAGAGTATCAGTTATCTACTCATCTCTTGGGAAATTTATAGTGAAAAAATCTGGAGGGAAAGTTGGTTGTTTCAGCAGAAATGGATTTGCAGCTGCTGAGGAGAATTTGATTATGTGCTACTTTCAAAGAAATGCGATACGTCATTCACTCCTGGACAGAGAGCCTTTTCTGTGACTAAGATTTTCAGACAGCCTAGGGTAGCTGGGGAATAGGACTGGATTTCTTCTTTATATGCTAAGTGTTTCTTAAGTTCAAAGTGTGCTAGAAGCATGCAAGCATTGGGAAATGTTACTGTACTTATATATGAAGAGTTTTCCAATAATTCAGTGAAATATTAAAAATCTCAAGATGGACTTCTGGCTGACAAGGTGATGTCTGCTGTTTTGAAACAGTGTTTCTCACCTGTTGAAGTACTGGCTTTATAATTAGCTTGTAATGCAAGAATTGAGACAAGTTAGTTGCACAGTAGAAATACACTCTGGTTGTCTCATGTCTCTGAGGATGAATGTTAATTTCTGCACTCACAAAATTCTTGCTCTTCTACTAATCACTGGAGCCTTGCAAAATGAGCTCGTGCTCACAGAAATGAAGAAAATCGTTGATGTGGTAGGTTTGGCTGTAATATCACATATTTATTGAAAATGTTGGTGACTCAGTGGTGTCTGCAGAAGAGTACTGTATTGCTAGAAATTGTTGCTGGTGGAGAATGGCAAGAGGTGTTTTGGCAGAGAAGCTGCACCACGTTGAAGCTGTTCAAGTGCTCTTCCAGAGCTGGGCTCACAGGGAGCTCAGAGTCGTGGCTGAACTGTGATGCTGAGATGGTTCCTGGGATGTGCAGAGCTTTGTCACTTGACAAGGTGGTGCCTGGGGAAGGCTGACCATCTCTGTTGGAACCCAGGGCACAGGGAATGTTTCTATGACAGTTTTAGGAAGCCCTGACTCTCAGCAGAACACTGCTTTTAATCTCTGTCCCAGGGAAAAAATTGCCAAGGCTTTGGGATGAGTTGGAGCACACAGGTGTGAACTAGGCAGTAGTATGTAGTAGTCTATCACAGGGTGAAAAATTTAGGGTTTTAGGATTTTAATATGAGAGTGAATAGGGGACAAGATGGAGGATTTTGGGTGTTGTCTCCTCTCCTTCTTGTTCTTCTTCCACTCCATTTTCTGTAGTACTGGTGGCAAGAAGTCATTGGTTAGAGAAACTAGTTAAATAGGTGTTACGTGAGTAGATTAGTAGGAGTTATTGGTAGTAAAGTAAAAACAAGATATGTGTTAGAAAGTAATTGGACTGATTAGCTTTAAAAAGTCCTTGGTTTTGGGTGCTCAGGAGCCATTTTGCTCCATTTTGTGCCTTGTTTCTCACATGCTCAGTCTGGTGTGCAGACAGCGTGCTGAACTTAAGATAAGAGAAAAATAAACAACAGCCTGAAGACCAAGAAATAGAAAGTCCTGCTCGTTTCTCATCCCTGGCAAAGAACTCACGAGAGGGAACCTCCTCCAAGGGCCAGGGGGTAGGTTCCCAGCCCTGTGGGGAACAACCAAAAAGAACCCCGCAATCTCCCTGACATCCACAACAGTCAGTGGCAGCACAAAACCAGTGGACCAGGCTTATCTCAGGTTTATTCTTGCTCCACTGAGAAGAGCTCTCCCAGCAGATGGGGCTCAGAGAGGCAGCACAGGCTTCAAGGGGGTCACACAAAGTGCTCTGCACTGGAAAGCAGGCACGAGCCAGAACTGCCTGGCTGCAGCCAAGGAAGGAGAGCTCATGGAATAAAAATGCAATTCCCCAGACTGAAACAGCACGGAATCCTGCAGGATTCTTTGCCACCATCTGTTTGCTGGGAACACACAGCAGAGCCTAAATTATGCAGCACGCTGTCACACTGGGGAGGAGGAAACATGGGTGAGCAACTGCATTACATGCACTGGGAATGCTTTAACTGTGATGCTTAACTCAGTTAAATTAACTTTTTAAAGTTAAAAAGTTAATGCTTAACTCCCTGCTTGCAACTTGAGGAGTGCTTAGGTGCACAAGGTTATTGTAGGCATGACTCAAGTTGAGATCACTTCTGGAAGAACTGTCTTTTTCCTGTTCTAGCACTAGTAGCATCACAGACAAATCTTGGGAAAAAAATAGAGGAAATCCACCATTAATTTTATCACCAAGGAGAGTTGAGTTTGAGTACAGCTTGCCAATCTTTTTTTTTTAAGAACTTGTCACAATTTTCAGTACAATATTGCATTTTTTTCTTGGCTTTCACCACCCAGAGGGAAGCAGCTCTATGGGTCAAGTTAGTCCAAAAGATGCTGCATATTGTCAAACCAACTTGCACCTTACGTCAGCTTTTGCAGGACATTTGGCATAATGAGTGAAAAAACAGGTTTTTTTTTTTTCTATCCAATATTAATTTCTAATTTGCTTTAAAGGAATGAACCAGATTAATGCTAAAATTTCCCATACTCATGAAATTATTCATGTGTCTAAACACCTAAGGTGTTTTTTCTTTTTGAATGCAGAAATAACAATTAAATTTACTGGATTTTTAATTCTACTTGGAGAAAGTGTTATGGATAACTTTATTCTAGGACCTACAGGCTTTGATTTGGAGAAGTTGTTATACTGGAAGCAAGAGTTTACGAACTCTTCAGTGAACTGCTTCTATTTGGTGTTGTCCTTAAACCCAAAATGCATAAGGCATTCATATGGGATTGCTCTGCATAAGAAACACTTAATTTTGTGCCAGATGAATTTAAGTTTAAATAGTCTACGTGTTGAAGGACTCCAGCAAGTCTCCCTCCACCCTGGAATTAATTTGATATTTAGATGCCTCCTTAGAGCTCCTTAAAATTGTTAGTTTCGAGTTTGACATGATTCTTATTTGCATGAGATCTGCCAAGCAGATACCTGAATGTTTTTCTTTCTTGCAAAACATAATTGGACATTAACTCATGGAGTATCCTCTGAAAGCTCTTTGTGGATGGATGGATCGATGATTTTAACTTGCTTTACCTGCATAAATCCAGATAACAATACCTCGTATCACCCAACTGTTCTAATTGTTCCCCAGCAGGCAGAAATTAAGACCTGCTGTGCTGCTTCCCCAGTACTTGTGCATCTTTTACACTGGTGCTGGGAATCTGTGAGCTTTCTGTGTAGGTATCAGTCCGTGTCTTCACTGTGACCTTAGCTCAGGGCTGGGAAGAAACGAGAGGGTGCTGTGAAGAAAATCCAGCCTAGCTTAGGATGCCTGATGAAGATCTAGTTGGCTGAGAAATCCACACACCTGTGTCTCAGCTCACACACATTTGTTGTCTATTTCTGTGTGATGAAGCTGCTTGATTGCTCCGAGCTGTGATCTAGCCGGGTTTGTTGGGATGTTTTGCTGGAGCTTTTCCCAGGGGACCAGTAGTGCACAGGAACAATCCTGGTTCCCTCCACAGGCCTTGCAGGTCTATTTTGAGTTTCAAGCCATTTCATGGCCACATTGAGAGGATGAGAGGGAAGGCAGATGCCTTACTAGTGAGAGAAGGGAGGAAAATACACATTAGTTGAATACTAACAGAGTTTTAAGTGGTTCCTTTAGCTGTAAAAGCCTCACCACCCCTCACTTCCTGCACATGCTCACAGTCTTCGGCGTTGCAGAAATACACATCTTGCACCCATTAACAGCTCAGTGATGGCTCTGTGCAACTCCCTTTAGAGACAGGGAAAAGAGTGTGGGAGCAGTTTGGAGCCTCAGCATCTGTTATCCCTTCTGCCAAATTGCTGCAGCATGGCAACCAGATGGGAGTGATGCCATTTCTCCTCCAGAGCGAAACACCCTTTGAGTAAGGCTTTTCATTAAGGACAAAATCCTGGAACCTCAGGCACAGCTCTCCCCCTGTGCTTTGTGGGGGGCTTCTTTTTGTTGTTTGTTGTTGTGTTTTGTTGTTTTGGTTTTTTGTTCGTTTGGGTTTTTTGGTTGGGTTTTTTTTTTTTTGGGTTTTGTTGACTGTCAAATGTATTTTCATTAGAGACACTGCAGAGCGGAGAGTTAATTTAATAGGAGGAATAAAATTATTTTATTCTTATCATAAGAAGAGAAGGAACAGAAGAAATCAAGGGGTATATACCATATGGTGAAAAGTAAATTCAAACACTGTTCTTTGATAAAGATACTGATGTTTACATTTAGTTTTAGCCACGTGCTTTCAGCTTTCCTCAGCCATTTCACACGTTAGCACAGGTGAAAATATTTAATTACTGTTAACAGAGTTGCCATAGTTTTAAATGTGGTTAAACATTTGGGGCACACTGTTGAAACTGCATTATAATGTGCATACAGTAGTGAAATGCAGGGCCACCTTTGGGCATCTGAACAGAACTCTTCCCTCAGCTTGTCCCTGTAAGCATGTAAGTACATGTGCAATGGCAAGGAAAAGCTTGTCAGTCATGGGCACTTCCTTCAGGAGTCTGTCTTTACAAGTCTAATATCTAGGCACATTATGAAATTTCAAATCATACAGATTTAATCCAGGCAGGTTTCTTTAAGCATTGGGTAAAGGCATTAGCCTCACAGTTATTTGCAGAGAAATTTCATCTACAGCTTCACATACTTGCAAAACTTTGCCAGCAATGCACTCGGAGTAATTTCATCCACATCTATATCTGGGCAAACCATTTGCTGAGGTATTTTCTGCCATCTGTGAATGTTCATCTGCAGTTTATATGCCAGATGTGTATTGGCAGCATACGTGCTACAAAAAACAAGGATCCAGAACTGTAACAGTAATCCCAGTGCTGCAAATCGAGAAAACCTTTGCAACCTACTATCTAATCATGTAAATTAGTTTGCTAAATAAATGCATTGTTTATAAATAAAGAACAAAATAATGACTTGCTGTAAATGTGGGTCTCAAAAAAGCCATTTTCACAGGTGCATGAGCCACAGCAGTTGGGGAATTCAGTTGATCCTAGCTGGTCTGCCCTGGTGACATTTAAGTTATTTTCCCATGACTTGAGTATTCCAGTTGCTTTACAGCATACTTTGTGTCATTTAACCTTGGCTGACTTGTGGAGGATTTCAAAGCCACTGTTGTAGTATTGGATTTCTCACGATCCCACCACTGAATCAATTCCCTTCTCTTGGTCAGTGTAGGGGGTGAGGGTACAGCACTGTGTAACCCTAATTTAGCACAGTCTCAGAGGAAAGAGGAAACTCTGAAACAGTGATTTAGTTCATGCAGCAAGAGACATGTACATATCTAGGACAGGGCGTGGTGAGAAATCCCCTGAACGTTCAAGTTGTGTGGGAGGTATGCATACAAATCCACTTAACAGTTGAGTTCCTGTGAGGAATATTCTTCCCACACACTATATTGGAGGAATTGAGGGAGTGTACTTGAGGAGACCTGCTAATAAAAGCCTAACCCTGCTGGGCAAGCCAGCTCAGGCTGAGCCCTGCGCTCTTGTGGCTAAACTAAGCCTGGTACCAACTGTGGTCTAAATTTACCTTTGATATCTTTATGTTACCCCTATCTGTGGCTGCAGCAGACATTCCCCAAGGCTGCACTTGGGCCCCCTCATGAGCAGGCATGGAACTTTGCTAATGAGACCTGGAGCTTCTCACATTGCTCCTCCAGGAGCTGCTGGCTCTCAGGAGATGTCAAAGGTCTGACTGAAAGGCAAATACACTGTCCCAAGGATCAAAGTGACTCTTCCTGTATCCCAGGGACCGGCTCAAGCATGGCCAGAGTCCTTCTAAGCCTCAGTTTCTCTAATCAGGGCTCCATTAAAGCCTTTGTTTGCTCAAACACCAGTACTCCCAGTTCCCAGCTGTAAGAGCTGTCTAAGTGGAGCTGCAGCCAGAAATGTGCTCCCGACGTGTGAATTGCTCTCTATCTTTGTAGACCAAAGCTGTGGGAGGTGCTACCCATGAACCTGAGGGAATTTGGGATGCAGTAAATTGAGCCCTTGCTGACTTAGGTGTGGTCCTGTTGTTGGGAGGTACATCATCCTTTCTCAGAGGCTTTTTCTTTTGTCCCATAACTTAAATTAGCAGTCTCTTTCAGGAGTTCTGTAGTCTATTCACATGCTCAAAAGAAAAGTTCATTCCCCCATTCTTATTTTTCAGGAGTAAGAATCCATAGTTCAGATTGCTGCAGCACAGCCTGTCCTGGGGCATGTCACTGAAATCACAGCAATAAACAGCACCTCTGGGGAACCAGTTTCCTCATCACCGCACAAGACACATTTTATGATTTATAGACATTGATGTTAATGACTTTAACTAGAATGGATTAAAAAATGCACTTATTGCTTACATATAAAACAGCTTTTTTAGAAAGAGTCATTTAATCACAGTTTATAATCTCTTAGTCCTGCTCTGCCCACCACCCCTAACTTATGCTACTTGTGTTTGTAGCATAAACTGCTTTTCATTTTATTGGAATTTAATAAGCTACTCATAAAGGCTTTTTAAAATTGTGACCCAATTCCTCGAAGTCGCCTTACCTGGTATTTTAAATGTCATCTCTAAAACTTCTTTTAGTGCATAAGACATTATTTCTGTTTTAATTATTACACCTGTAATGCTGAACTTTGTACACGCGCCAGTTAATTATGTTTCCATGCTGGATGCTGTGCCTTGAGTTGAATGGATGACATGGGAATGTTGGCAATGCATGGTGCAAGCACCTTCCTGTGTGTGGGGTGTCCAAAGGCAGAGGGTACTGCACATCATTCTGTTTCAGGTACAGTATATTGCTGTGTACACACAAAAATCAGGAAAAAAAAAAAAAAAGAGAACTTCANGCCACTACTGATCAATACTGCAGTGCTTCCTTTCATATTGCTGTGATTGCATTTGGGTAAATTAAAATAAAAAATACAAGCTCAATGACAGAGCTTTTAAAATGAAAGATGAAATATTGATGTGTTTTGCAGACACAAGCCTGTTACTTTAAGTGCATACTTGAATACTTTTAGTTGGATTTTCCATTAAATCTCTCTATCCTCAACAAATCCTTAGTATCAGGATTTCAGAAAATTTCATTTTCTGCTAGTTTTTTTTGAGGGAAAAAAAAAAAAAGAGTACTTCAGGAAGCAAAAGTCCAAGTCATTTTGCATGCACAGTGGTTACAGGGGGTTTGGGTGTAAAATGTGATCTGGCCATACTCTGTAAGAGGCAGGCTTTGGTGGCTTTTAGACCCCACTGGGTGGGAGGCTTTAGGTTATCCCTTAATGTTTAATTACATGGAATGTGTGTTCAGCAGATTGTTCAGCTGTCACCTGGAATCCTCCAGGCTGGATGCTGTGAGCTGCTGATAGCCCTGATGGGTGCTAGTATGGCAAAGATCAGATTCCTCATTTGGGGCTGTCTGCAGTGGCCCTTTGCTTTGGCAGGTATCTGTCAGGCCTGGCCAGGTGGCTTTGCATGGCTGGTAATGGATGTGGAAAACTGCTGCATAATCTGCTCATAGAACTGAGGTTTGTGTGTCTTGATATAAAGGTAAACACTAGGTTGGTTGAGGCTTTCCCAATGTAATTTGTTTATTTGGTGGAAACATTTCAATTTTTGGGGCTTTTCAGTTTTTCTGTTTTTTTTGTATGATGTGGTATGGCCACGCAATACCTTTTCCCTCTAGAGTTTGCAAGTGGAAGTTAATGTGGAAATGGAAATAGGAGTACAGCTGCTTTTGCAATGTGTATGAGAAGCAAATAGGTGTCATTAATAGCTCTGTTTAGTTAGCTTTGTTCTGGCTGTTTTAGAATCTATTACTATTACCTGTCACTCATTTTTTCATTTTCTGAAAAAAAAAAAAAAAAGGGTTTTGGATATGAAATAGCACAGAAAAAGTAATTTTATAGTCAGGGGATAGCATATAACTAAGTCAAAACAACTGTAAGAAGAAAGAACAAATCAAAAATTAGCTATTGGGGACAAAAAGAAGAAATTAGTTCATCTGATGGCGAGAAAGACAATTTCCCCAAATCAGGAAACTAAAAAGAAAAGTAACAGTACTTTGCTTTAGGATAAAATGAGGTGTGTGCAGGAACAGCAGAGTCAAAGCAAACAGGGATGCATGAAAACAAACCTCAGGCTGAGGAATACCACAAAAAATGTGTCAGTCTGACCAGTCATTTTATCTTCCTTTGTAACACAGAGCCAGGCAGCTTGGGGGTAAGGGATGAAAACTCCCTTTTCTGTCACTGGCCTTCAAGGAACTCAGTAGTGACTAACATTTGTGATAGCTGTGATGGCAGCATTTGGATTTCTCTGAAAGTGCTCCGTGATATTGCAGCTGTTTGCTGACAGAAACCCCTTAAATGCTGGTCACAATGAAAAGGGAAATTAAATGGAGTGTCCTTTGAAAGCTGCACCCCAGGATGAGCAAACACCTTGAATATTTGGTTTTGCATGTACAATAACTTAAGAGTAGCACTGGAGTAATCTTAAACAGCTTCCAACAGTTGGGGCTCTGATGTGTGCCTTGTCTTATACTAATATACTGCTTAGTCAATAACATGGTAACAAGAATGCTTTGTGCAAGGGTTCCCCTTGTGTAGAATTACAGAATTCTGTAGAATTACTGTAGGATGCTGCATGGGTACAAGCTTATGGATTCTTCTCCAGAGGTCCCTGTTAGCAGGGTGTGGTGTTTCCACGCTGGGAATTTGAGTTACTTTGCTGGAGGGATCCCTATCCACTTATCCCTATCCATTTATCTTCACAAATGCTAAACCTACTTGTGCTGAAAGAATGAATCTTCCCAAATAGCTGATCTAAGTGTGAGGCTTACTTTTGGTGGTGGGACACCTCTGCACTGACCTGTAAAAACCAATTTATTTGTTATCCATGGGAAGGTGAGGGTTGATCCTACACATAAGGAGGAGTTACCTCCAAAGAGGACCCAACAATAAACTTAAAAACAATACTCTTTGTCAAATGAGTCTGCTCCAACCCCAATGTTATTTTCCAGGTAGAATATTCTGCCTGACAGGTATCACTGAAGCCCTCAAAATGAGTAAGGCTGCTCTCTGGGAGCGTAGTACAGGATTTGTAGGGAAGGATTTCTGCAAATAAACTCCATGCACAAATGACAGTTGCATAATTACAAATCTCATCCTTCTTGTTTTGCAGACCTGTGATTGTTCCACTTGTCCTCTAAGTCATGGGCAGGCCACCTTTAGTAACCACCTCTTTTTCAAGGAGACCGTGAAGTTGCAGCATGCAAGGTAAGAGATTTCAGATATTCTTCAGGCAAAGTAAAGGATTCTGCTTCTCATATTTTAAGTGGAAATCTAAAGCAAATCTAAAGAAAAGTTCAGATTCTCTGAGTCTGAATCTTCACACTGATTGAATAGTATAAACAGCCCCAGTGTTACAGACATAATTCTGAATAAGAGACCTGTCTTAAAACACACTTGGAAGAGAGACCTTAAAGACAGAGGAAACTTAAGCAGTTCAGAAAAAAATAAAAAATGTACCTCACTCAGATGAACCAAAATTACTGTTTTGCATTAGCAGGAAAAGATTAAAGTCTCAGCTGAAAATCAGAAGAAGAATCTGAAGTCATAGAGGGGGTAGCTGAGACTGCCATTGCAGCTCATAATCTGAAGTTGACAGGATGCTGACAGAAGTCTATAAAAGAAAATTCCTGTGCTGAATGACCAGGGAGGTCATTCTTAGAGGACCTAGGGGATGTCACCAAGGTGCTGTTATCTTAATGAGGCCTGTTTGTGGTATAAAACAGACTACACAGTTTTTTCTGCAAGTGTAGAAAATGTATACAGCTCCAGTCACACCACAGGAAGGTTGGTCTGTAACCATTGTGGTCTGGTCCTGTACTCTGAGTGATGGCTGCTTTTTTTTCTGGTGTGCCTTCCATTTCAGTCCATCTTCCTGGCTCTGAATAACCCTCACAGCTTTAGCAAAGCAATATTGCATAAGGCAGGAATTATTAAAATTGGTCTTCTCAGTTTTAGCAGTGTCCCTGCTTTCAGCTTCAGCATTGCCAGTTTGAAGCACATGGAGCTCACATAAACATTTGTGGGGCACAGTCTCAAAGCTGGCCTGCCAGTGCTGCCAGCTGGCATTGGGGAACCACCCAGGCAAGCTCAGTTCATTAAGCAGGAACCAAAGTTGTAATGCCCCAAATGAGGGTTCAGTCGTGGGTTTAAGCCTATGTGTACCAGAGATTATGGTTGAGACATGTATCCTTGTGTCCACAGAGGTGTGTAAGACCTTCAGGGCCACTGAAATAAATTTGTCCTTCAACTATCCCATATAGTCTTGCTGGAAAAAGAAGACAATACCTCTCCAAAAGAATGTTGTATTTTCAGTGAAATTGGGAAATAATTTCCAAAGCCATGAACTAAAAAAAATCCCTGCCCTTGGGCTGCTCCAAAGGGCACATTTTTCCCATAGTATTCTCTCCCCTCCAGCAGGAGCAGTAAGCAAATCCTCTTTAGCCAAGCCAGAGAAAGGTGAGGAAATGGTGATAATTTTTGCATAAAGGAATCAGCATGCTGTAACATCCAAAGTCTCAGGCATTTGTTCCATTACCTGGATGTTTCTGGAGTCTTACCAGAGCCTGGGAGAGCCTGAATTTTTTACATCCTGCAGCTGCTAGCATGCTCCTGCTGCAGGGTGGAGAAAATAATCTGTGGGCAGCAAACACAGCGAGGCTGAACCTGTAACACTGCCAGGAGAACTCAGATTTATCAAGCATACAGGAGGGGAAGGGAGACAGGAGGCTGACCTGAACAATGTGAGCTGAAGTGAACTTGGAAAAGGAAGCTGTTAGACTATCTGGGTCTTTGCTCAAAGATGTAAGCAGACATTTATGGAAGGTACTTGCAAATGGAGGGCAATGCCTTTTTTAGCAAGCGAGGCAACTTTCTCAAAATCTGAACATGAGTGTTCTTTCAGTCATTGCTGTTGAATCCCTTTTAAGTTTACAGACTGTGTAGTGTTCTTGTCAGCCTTTGCAAATACACAGCAATTCATGAAGCACTATTGGAACAACGGAGTCACTTCAGCCTAGCATTTTCTGATTAAAACCAAAAGAAGGAGAAGAACAGTCTGAGACTGGATTTTCTCGAGCATGGGTGTTGCTGAAGCCAAATAAACACTCAAGACCCTAACAGGATTTTGAAGAGAAAAACTCTGAACTAGACTAGCTTCATAGACAGTGAGATCTGATACATTACTGAACAGCAGCAGCTTTGCCTTGGATTTCATCTTAGTACCGTGCTGCATTCTATTGCCAGGTCATCCTTCCTCAAAAAGTGTACTCTACTTAGCTGCTCAGAACCAACTTCATGATCCTAAATTAGTGTTAAGAGTTTGTGTTAAAAGGAGCTTCGAGTACAATCTGTACAAATACGTGTTGGGATGGAACCCAAATTCATGTTCAGAAGTGCTGATCTGGGAGAACAAGTGGTTGCATTCAAGGCAGGACACGTTTCAAGACAAAAAAGTAATGTTGTGGAACCTTAATTGTCCACTCATTTTTTCAATGCCTAAACACAGCTACATACACTTGTGACTAATAATACTTTTTCTAGGAGGTTATTTGATTATTTATATTATCTGACTATTCAGAGAAATCACTGTTTTCCTGGCAAGCGTGCTCTTCCCCTTCAAATCTATGTAAAACCAATTAATAGAAAACACATCATTAGAACAAAATGGGAACAGATGTGTTTAAGAGAGGCAGTGTGAAGATAGATCTCATTATATTGCTTTCATTCCAAGGAGTTTTTGGGAAAAGAATAAATATGTGACTGAGAGTAATGATGGAAGATTAGGAAGAACTTAACGTGCCTTGGGTGGGGATAAGAAATAAGGAATGTTACAGGGAAGAAATGCATATGTCACAGAGAAAATTGGCAGTTAGGAAGAGGTAGGAAATTGAGATTTGCAATATGTAAGTGGATTTAGAGGAATAATGGACAAGGTGAACTATAAAGAAGAGTTCCTGGAAATAAGGGTAGATTTCAGGTCTCGGCAGCAGTTGGTTTCCAAGCCTCAGAAGAAGCATGTGTCTGGTGTTCAAAAGACTGCAAATGATTGAGGTCGCTGTGTATCAAAACTGATCCACGTTAACCATATAAACTCTCTATTGAAAGCCACTTTAAGCACATTCTAAATAAGCTAAAAGATTAAAGGAGACCTGTTGGTTGGATCCTGGAATCTGGATACTATTTATAGTTCTGAAAACGGGTTGTGTTCAGGAACCTGAGCTTCTAGCTGGCTTACAACTTCTCGTGTGGGAAGACAGTGTTGTACCTCCCCTTTTCTGAATGCAAGGAAGTGCTTCAGCTGGTTTCTTCGAAGGTGACACCTCAAGTGACCCCTAGGTACATGAAGTGACTTTGTCAGACTGAAAGACACCCCCTCTCCATTGCCATTCCGTGCGTTCTCCCTGAATACCTATTTATGGGCTAAGAAAAGTGCATGG
The DNA here is from genome assembly GCA_013399835.1 of Leptocoma aspasia. Classification (NCBI taxonomy): domain Eukaryota; kingdom Metazoa; phylum Chordata; class Aves; order Passeriformes; family Nectariniidae; genus Leptocoma; species Leptocoma aspasia. Next base: position 114,062 of record VXAX01003097.1, read on the forward strand.
AACAGAGTGCTAAACACATGGTATTTGAAAGGATGTGCAGGAGTGCACATTTATCTTTTATTATCTCCCTTAAGCAGTCCTGTTATTCAGAAGCTCTAATAGCCATCCATTATTCATCAGCTGTCTTTCTCCTCAGCTGATTGCTGAGCAGAGTTGCCATGTGGAACAGCAGCCTTGCCGAGTGTGAAGTGGGATGGATACTGGATTATGCAAGGGAATTATCTGCTCCAGTAAAGGTCTGGTTTCCAGGGCTTCTGGCATAACTAAGCAGAAAAAGGAAGTGCAAATGTAGGGACATAATGTTATACCTGGAAAGATTAAGATACTAATGCCATGAGTAACTCCTTCCTGTAGAACTAAATCCAAGGCAGCTTTTGCTCAGGCATTCTAATGTGGATGAGCTTTCATCCTGGTTTGGAAACCAGGATATTTCCTCACAGTGGACAAAGCACCAGGAGTTCCAGGCATTCCAGCCTGTTTGACCTGAAGCTGGGTGGCTCTTAGAGCACGGTGTGGCTGTGGAGCAGATGTGCTGTCAGGTGCTGGCTTTGTGTGCTGGAGGTGCCAGATCAGGGGATTTGCAAGAGCCACCTGTTTACTCTTTGTCATAAACTTAGCTAGCAAACATCCACCCCGTGGTGCCAGTGAAAATGCCTCGCTGGGAAAGAAAATGTAGGAATTTGGATCCCTTGGCTTATATGTAAAGTAAACACTTTGGGGTTTGGCACAGTGGTTAATTCACCTACTTTCTAAGGGTATCCCCACTCAGGGATGTGTAGTAACCCTTCCAAACCCTTCCAGCTTGGTTACCCCAGGAGGATCACATGAACTTCTGCCTTACACAGCAACCTGCTCCAGCTTCTCTAGTTTTCTGTAGGAGCAAGCACAGCATTTCTAGTGCCCGTGCTGTATGTAGGGCTTTAAACCCCAAGCATAAAGAAATTGATGTGCTGTGCATGTAATTTACCTTGCTTGCCTCAGGCATCAAATATCACACGTGGCAGATCAGTGATTGAAGTAATTGATAGTTCTGCAGGAGATTGGAAGAGCTGTAGGATATACAATGTAATGAAACAATTTTGACTTACTCCAGTTTTCAGCCTTGAAGCAAGAGGGCACCAAGACTGTGCTTAATTACAAAAATGAGCACTGTCTGTCAAAGTATTTGAAGCCTGTGTCACACAGTTTTGTGGCATGAACTGTGATTAATATCAAGCTCACTTGATGGCCTGAGAACTTCCTACCACACCTACAAACAATGCAGGCCTGTTGTGCAGAAATTCATTTGTGTTTCAATGTTTGTAATAAAGTGACTGGTATGAAAATAACACCACAAAATAAAAGAGCAAGAACAGGGATTAGCCATTTAAGGTCAAAATCTTTTGTTTTCTTGAGGTACATTGAGATCTTGCGTAAGAGCCAATGATTTCTCTGGATAATGTTCAAGCAGAATTGAATTTTTGATTATATAATCAACTCAGCCTTAAACAGCCATAACCACGTACTAAAATATAATTATTTTATGAAAAATCAACTGTATAAAGACACTTCAGAACATTTTAAAGCAAGTGGGTTTTTTTTACCCTTTTTTTAGCTAACCTGTCATTACAATGGTGCTTCCTTTGAGAGACCTTTTAGGCAAGGCTGCCAACAACAGAGTTCTCAGCTACGAGTGCTCCAGGTCAACCTCTGTGTTCAGGGCAATGGCCAAGAACGTGCAAACCAGTGGTCAGACTGCCCATCCTTGCAAGCTGCAAATAACTCTTTCTTCTGCTTCTCAGCCTTGCACACCCTCCATGGCTGCATGACATTGTGCCAACAGCAATCTGAAGGTATCTTGTTTCAAATACCTAATATGTGAATCAGACTCCAGGATGCCAACAAAGCTGGTTCACAAAGAAGGATGCTCCTTTTTTTTGTGCTGCTTGAACTTCATCACCCTGCTGTGATGCTTAATGAAATAGTTGTGCAAACTGCTAATGCTGATTTTTTTTTTTTTTATAAGCCAACTACCACAAACAGTTCTGTGATTTCAATCAGCTGTAAGCTGATAGAAGCCTTGTCACACTCCATCTTTGGAGGCAGCTAAAGGACAATCCAGGCAGGCATTAATATAACATACTTATATTCATAAATATGAATATGCTAAAACTCTCTACTGGGTTAAACTGCTTGTCCAAATAAGACTGAATCGGATGGCCTAGCAGGAGCTAATTTTTGCCAGGACAAGGTTAGGACAGCTAAAGGAACCTGTACTTTGATTTAGATGCTGTGTTCACATACAGTGACACATAAAGTGTTTTAGGGACAGAAAAGTCTCATGCTGAGTAACAAACAAGGAGGGTCTGAGGAGCTTGAAAAGACTTTAGGAGAAAGTTATTTTTGCAGATCTGTACAAGGCCAGTATCTATGAAAATCATGAACACTTGCAGCATACTTTGCTTGGCTTGTAGCAGATATGTCCAGTGGCAGTGAGGTGGCAATCAAGACCCGTAACACCCAAGAAAGCAAAATGCTGCTTATGGGTGGAGTATATTGCTGGTGTGCCACTCACTGCAGACTCTTCCAAAAAGAGCCTGAGAATGAGCTGTAGAAGCAATGTCTGAATGGTGCTCAGTGGCTGAAATAAGCTGCATGCTTCAAGTTCTCGTCCTGGCCTAGCCTAGGTCACCAAATTCAGAATTTGTTAGTTTATAGCAACAAGTGTATTGTATTTAATAGCTATACATTCAAGGCAAACTTACATCATCAATATAAAAGGATACTCAGGTGAGGTGATGCAGCCTGAATTTCTCAGGTAAAGTGTGCTCTAAATTAAACCTGCAGTGGGGCACTCAGAAGGAAGTAAACATTTACTACAGTAGGAGATAATTTTGTGATTTAAACCTAGCATCAAGTTCCCAACCAGGTGCACACACCTTGCAGGTCAGAACTCCTGAGGAGCTGATGAGCTCCCCAGCTGTTTGTGCACTAACAGTCTGTTGTTATGGACTTACAAGACAAGCATAATTTAAGATCTAGAAACCTGTCCTCACCCTCACAGCAACAAAACCCCAGGTGTGTTTGGTATGTTTTGTGAAAGCTGACAGCCATGCAGTTCTTAGGTTGCTACTGAGATATCTTTGCAGGGTATTGTTGATGCCTTTGGATTTTAGCTTTTATATTTTCCATATATTTGTAACCCTGCAGTTCTTTAGTGTATAACTCTAAACTCCATACACAGTGTCAGCTGCTGCTTTCCCATTTTGGTCAGACACAACAATTCCTCTCCAGGCCTGGGAATCAAGGACACCTCACTGACTCAGGCCCCGAGAGATGGAAACAAAAGTGAGTTGTGGGGAGCAAACTGGGGTAAATGACTTCATTACCTGAAGCTGTAATTGGAAGATTAACCCCCAATATGCAAATGGACCAAACTTATAAAAGTGTGAAACCCATGACCCGTGGTCCATTTTTGGGTGTAGCCCCTGGGGTGCTTCGTCTGCCCTAAATGTACCTTCAATAAATATAACTGCTTTTTATTCCCTTGATTTTGTCTGGCCTCTGTTTTTAGGTAGCCCAAAAAGGCATCATTGTGACTGAGTGCTTTTCAAAGGCAAGTAACATCCCCTCCTTTAGAACATGATTCAAAGCCAGCTGAAATGAACACAGATAACCTGATTGGAGCTTTGCACCAGGCACCCTCTGCCATCCCAGATGGTATGAGGGAGAAATAGATGCAAACTGAGAGTTTTGAGCAGCTTTTCACATTTCTTTCTCAAAGATGCTAGGGAATAATTACAGTCTGAGACAAGTTCTTTTTCTGCTTGATGTGGATTTAAAAAGAGATTTTTGTAATGCAGCCTCCTGTTTAATGGGCAGTGCTAAACTTCTTTGTATTCTAGAAACCTGCCTATCCAAAAGGCAGGATTCATTCTCTAGTACCAGAAGACAACACTGCAAAGAGGTGAACTCTGGTGATGCCTGAATATCTCAACAGCTTCCTCTGTTCTGCAGAAGAACTTGAGTTGATTCAGCATTTAATTTAAAAGTCTAATTTGTCATACACTGGTAACAAAGTTTATTATGAGTGCCAGTAGTTAATCCTGGAAAATTTACAATCTGTTGAATGGAAAAATATTGCAGCACTGATAGTTCCAGTGCAGGTGAAAACCTTGTGTCCATGGGAGATACTATGACTTTACCATGGTGAAGCCAGAAAAATTAGATACAGTATATCCAGGCCAGTTATGTCTTTCTGGATCTTGGAAGTCAGAGCATTTAAGTCAAATATTTGAAATAAGAGCTAACATTTATTTTACCATTATATTTGATCACAGTGAGCACCCTTTGTAGAATGCCAGAAGACTCCCTTTGCTCTTTTATAGGATAAAGGCAAATGGAAATATGAAAACTGGAAATCTGAAATGCAATATATTATATTTCAGACTTTCCAACACCAAAAATTCAACTTTTAATATTTCAAATGAAGCCCATTATGATCTTGTAAAAATAATATTGATAAATACATTCAAAGTTAGTTTAGCCACAAACACTTTGATCAAATTTTCAGAAACATGCTGGTGTGGTGGTAAGGACTCCTCCTATTCTTGAACAGTCATAGAAAATGTAGGTGTCTTCTATGATTTTTTTATCTAAAGTTTGCCTATAAATATTAAAAATTCAGTATGATGAAGTCACAGTACAAAAACCTTTTGAATTTTTATAGCCTACACAAACACCTACTGCAGTTTGTGCTTGACTAGTGTTGAATGAGGCATGAACTGAAATCCAGCTGTGACTGTTTTGATTTTCATTCATTGGTAAGTTGCATGTCAAATTCAACCAATCCTTTACTGCATGTCAATCTATCCCAGCTAACCCCATTGCATCACACCTTTAATCACTACCTGTGCAAAGGTGGCAAAAGCAGAGACTTTTTTCTTTGGAATGTGGCTCCAGTAAAGCACATGACATGCAGCTAAAAAACCCTCACAACCCCAAGAACAACAGAAGATAGATGGTCATTTGAATCATAGCAAGCAACTGTCAGAACAGGAAAATCCTTCGTGATTGCAGCAAATAGTTTGAATGTATTTGTATTTTAAATTTAGCAAGTCAAAACAGATCACGCCATGACACATCTTTGTCTCTATAGTTTCCTCAGTAGCTGAGAAAATTTCCAGATGAAGGAGGGACAATTATGGAATTGTTTAGGTTGGAAAAGCCCCCAGCCTGTAGCTCTGCAGAGGCTTGTTGTGACCCAAGGGTAGGACCTGGCAACTCAGCTTCTTGAACTTCATGCCATTGGCCTGGGCTCACTGCTCCAGGCTGTCCAGGTCCCTCTGCAGGGCTTTCCTGCCCTCCTGCAGGTGGGCACCGAGCCAGCTTGGAGTCATCTGCACACTGACTGAGGGCTGGGTCTTCTCTGGATCATGGACAAAGATATTACACACAGCTGACACCCACGCTGAGCCCTGGGGAAGCCCCCTTGTGACCAGCCCCAGCTGGATGTCCCCATCCCCTCTCTGGGCTCTGCCATCCAGCCAGGTTCCAGCCAGTGAAAAGTGCTGCTGTCCAGGCCGAGGGCTACCAGCTTCTCAGGAGGATGCTGTGGCAGTCAGTACCAAAGGTGCTGCTGAAGTCCAGGGCAATACCCACAGCCTTTTCCTCATCCACTAAGTGGCTCTTGTTGTCAGAGAAGGAGATCAGGTTGCTCAAGCCCAACCTGCCCATCAGGAATCCATGCTGCATGGGCCTGACCCCCTCGTTGTCCTGTAGTGTGGTTATTCTCAGTTCTTCTGAAGAGAGAACAGACATAATTCAGTCTGGGAAACTTAGAGGAAAGAATTCAAACAATTATTATCTTATCCCTTGCACCTGGTGTTGCGCAGGATGTTTACAAGGAGTTACTCCCTGTTTAACCAAGGAGTCTCCTAAAGACCAATCAGGTCTTAGGTGTGTTGCTATGAACATATTAAGCTTCTCTGTGTGTAAGCTTTTTGATCATTTTTCCATGGGAGAACATATTTTTGCTGGTTTTTTGCTCTGTGTGAGCTTTCTGTAAACAATATCTGTGTCTGTTCTTCAAGGACATTTTAGAATTCCTCGGCCTGCTCCTTGAGAGTGGGAGAAGGAGCTGAAAGACTGTAATCTTTCTGATATTGTAAGCATTCAGGACATTGCTCGGACAAAGCAGCAGCAGGAGCATGGAGAATGCTCTCTGCTGAGCAGATACAGAAAAATACTAGAATTATGGAGTCATTTTAATAAATCATATTAGCCTTCTGATATTATCGTCAAGAGTCTTTTCTTCAATGCATGGACCACGACAATATAGGTGCACAAACTTCTCTATAAGAGTGTGAAATTCTATTCATAAAATAGCCTTATGCCTTCTGAATCATGGAGTGCGTCACCTCTCTTGCTGTTCCTAAACTCAGCTACAACACTGTAGGTTCTGTCTGGTGGCACCCAAGGTGATCTGCTCCACGGCTGACAGGCCTGAAGTCCCTGGGATTGTCATTCCAACACTTCTTGTAGATGGGCACCACATTTGCTGACCTCCAGTCAGCTGGGACCTCCAGTCAGCTGGGAGTCAGCCAGCACTGCTGGTGAAGGATGGAATGTGGCTTGTCTGTGTTCTGTCTCCATGCACTATAAATGGCTTGCCCCACTTTCCCCTGCTCTGGAAAGACATTCAGAGCCATGAGACTGCCAGGAGCATCTCTGTCAGTATGGGCTGCACTTCCTGCTCAGCTGTGCAGTGTGTTCCAAGTCCCCTCCTGACACTGGCACCTGGGGGAGACGCACCAAAGCTGTACAAACAAAATATTCAAAGTGCATTTTCTTACTGTGTGTTTGGCTTTACTGCCTGCCCACGCGCTCTGTGTGTGTAAAGGCTGACTGTAAATGCCACTTGAGGCAGGCTTACACTGTCCTGGTCAGATGGTTTTTTCCTCTCAGAACAGCAGTCTTGTGGTACTTCCATGGCTCTGTTTGGGACTAAACGTTCTGGGGGGGTTGAACAGAAAGCAGAACATTCTCACCTCACAAAGATCAGGGCTGGAGCTGTGTTTGATTAGGGATATACAGAGCCTGTCATTTCAGGGGCTTGGATGTTGACTGGAAAGCAAACCTCACTTACCTTAATGTTGACAGTCACTGAGGTCAGAATGGGATCTGTCATTACAGAGTGACTGTTCTTTGTAATCATGCTGTCTATCCTGAGGGACCTGGAAAGACTTTGCAANACAGAAGATAGATGGTCATTTGAATCATAGCAAGCAACTGTCAGAACAGGAAAATCCTTCGTGATTGCAGCAAATAGTTTGAATGTATTTGTATTTTAAATTTAGCAAGTCAAAACAGATCACGCCATGACACATCTTTGTCTCTATAGTTTCCTCAGTAGCTGAGAAAATTTCCAGATGAAGGAGGGACAATTATGGAATTGTTTAGGTTGGAAAAGCCCCCAGCCTGTAGCTCTGCAGAGGCTTGTTGTGACCCAAGGGTAGGACCTGGCAACTCAGCTTCTTGAACTTCATGCCATTGGCCTGGGCTCACTGCTCCAGGCTGTCCAGGTCCCTCTGCAGGGCTTTCCTGCCCTCCTGCAGGTGGGCACCGAGCCAGCTTGGAGTCATCTGCACACTGACTGAGGGCTGGGTCTTCTCTGGATCATGGACAAAGATATTACACACAGCTGACACCCACGCTGAGCCCTGGGGAAGCCCCCTTGTGACCAGCCCCAGCTGGATGTCCCCATCCCCTCTCTGGGCTCTGCCATCCAGCCAGGTTCCAGCCAGTGAAAAGTGCTGCTGTCCAGGCCGAGGGCTACCAGCTTCTCAGGAGGATGCTGTGGCAGTCAGTACCAAAGGTGCTGCTGAAGTCCAGGGCAATACCCACAGCCTTTTCCTCATCCACTAAGTGGCTCTTGTTGTCAGAGAAGGAGATCAGGTTGCTCAAGCCCAACCTGCCCATCAGGAATCCATGCTGCATGGGCCTGACCCCCTCGTTGTCCTGTAGTGTGGTTATTCTCAGTTCTTCTGAAGAGAGAACAGACATAATTCAGTCTGGGAAACTTAGAGGAAAGAATTCAAACAATTATTATCTTATCCCTTGCACCTGGTGTTGCGCAGGATGTTTACAAGGAGTTACTCCCTGTTTAACCAAGGAGTCTCCTAAAGACCAATCAGGTCTTAGGTGTGTTGCTATGAACATATTAAGCTTCTCTGTGTGTAAGCTTTTTGATCATTTTTCCATGGGAGAACATATTTTTGCTGGTTTTTTGCTCTGTGTGAGCTTTCTGTAAACAATATCTGTGTCTGTTCTTCAAGGACATTTTAGAATTCCTCGGCCTGCTCCTTGAGAGTGGGAGAAGGAGCTGAAAGACTGTAATCTTTCTGATATTGTAAGCATTCAGGACATTGCTCGGACAAAGCAGCAGCAGGAGCATGGAGAATGCTCTCTGCTGAGCAGATACAGAAAAATACTAGAATTATGGAGTCATTTTAATAAATCATATTAGCCTTCTGATATTATCGTCAAGAGTCTTTTCTTCAATGCATGGACCACGACAATATAGGTGCACAAACTTCTCTATAAGAGTGTGAAATTCTATTCATAAAATAGCCTTATGCCTTCTGAATCATGGAGTGCGTCACCTCTCTTGCTGTTCCTAAACTCAGCTACAACACTGTAGGTTCTGTCTGGTGGCACCCAAGGTGATCTGCTCCACGGCTGACAGGCCTGAAGTCCCTGGGATTGTCATTCCAACACTTCTTGTAGATGGGCACCACATTTGCTGACCTCCAGTCAGCTGGGACCTCCAGTCAGCTGGGAGTCAGCCAGCACTGCTGGTGAAGGATGGAATGTGGCTTGTCTGTGTTCTGTCTCCATGCACTATAAATGGCTTGCCCCACTTTCCCCTGCTCTGGAAAGACATTCAGAGCCATGAGACTGCCAGGAGCATCTCTGTCAGTATGGGCTGCACTTCCTGCTCAGCTGTGCAGTGTGTTCCAAGTCCCCTCCTGACACTGGCACCTGGGGGAGACGCACCAAAGCTGTACAAACAAAATATTCAAAGTGCATTTTCTTACTGTGTGTTTGGCTTTACTGCCTGCCCACGCGCTCTGTGTGTGTAAAGGCTGACTGTAAATGCCACTTGAGGCAGGCTTACACTGTCCTGGTCAGATGGTTTTTTCCTCTCAGAACAGCAGTCTTGTGGTACTTCCATGGCTCTGTTTGGGACTAAACGTTCTGGGGGGGTTGAACAGAAAGCAGAACATTCTCACCTCACAAAGATCAGGGCTGGAGCTGTGTTTGATTAGGGATATACAGACCCTGTCATTTCAGGGGCTTGGATGTTGACTGGAAAGCAAACCTCACTTACCTTAATGTTGACAGTCACTGAGGTCAGAATGGGATCTGTCATTACAGAGTGACTGTTCTTTGTAATCATGCTGTCTATCCTGAGGGACCTGGAAAGACTTTGCAATCCCTATCTCTCAGAAATTATAATCTCTTGTTGAAATTGCTTTCTTAGGAGAACTATCTTATTGTTTTCTGCTGGTCCCTGTTTCTGTTTTTTCCTCTTTCAGTCGTGATCTTTTAGTGTCCTGCCTGATGAAATCAGTTTGAGGTAATTCCAGCCAACTCTCTACAGACCCTGTATTCTGGATCAGCTTTTTATAGGCTGAAAATGCTGTGACTACCAACCAACTTGTGACAAAGCTGAACCTGTCAAAAGAGGCTTTAGCATTTGAAAAATATTGCTTCCTGTGAAGAAAGTGGAAATGGGGGCTCTTAAAGCAGCAGAAATCTAGTCCTGATAGTGCAACCTGTGCCTTTATCAGCTTCTCCAGAAACTCCCTTTATAGGATCCAAGGAAGAACCTGTGCCATTTGTATTCCTGTATTCCTGTGTTATGCTCCTTTTTGCAGAGAAAGGTAAGAGTGTCATCCAAAACAAAGTAGAAGCTTGAAGTCACCTCTGCAAAGCTCTTTAAGATGAGAAATTCCCTCAGAATGAATTAACTGATATATAGAGTGGAAATCTTTCAGTTATTCAGATCATCAGGATGGCAGTATGTTTATTGTTCTTTACAATGTATAACGTGTGCGTGTGCATAATATATAGTGAAGAAGAATTTGAAATTAATTTATGAAACTAGTTAAAATCTTTTTTCAAAATCTTTGATAAACCTTTAAAAGTGAATTTCAGGTTGAAATTCTGTTTGGGTGTTTGCATTTATCATATCATCCAGTTCCTGGTGAAAGGAAACAGTGGAAAGAAGGACTTCAAAAAAGGTGAGAAATAACAAACAGAATTGAATGTAAATTTGTATAAGTAAGTTTAAGAAGCAGAATGTTCTTTGAAAAGCATGATGTTTTTAACCAGATTGTGTGATTAAAAACTGGGTCAGTCATGTATTTTTCATTAAAAATGTAGACATTTGGGCTAGTTCTGATTTTAGCATCAAGCATGTAAACATGCCATTAAGAAACACTTCCAGTCTAGCATTTGAATTTCCAGAAATAGTGCTTAAAAATCCTACTTTCCCATAATTTGTGGTGAAAATCTTGTGACTGAGTTTTTTTCATGGGCATTAGGGAGGTGTTTGTACCAGTGAATTCCTGGGCTGGCAGTTAATGTGGAAAGCACAGGAAACATACTTAGCTCTTGAACAGATGCAGTTTAAATGTGTGACCCCTTCCCAAACCTTTTAAGGATTGATTTCTTTTTTTTCTCCAACGAAATTATCAACAATAATAAAAATATTTATGGTTGTCTACCGAAATTTTTCAGAGCCTGTTTGAATTGAGGAGGAAGCAGCATAAGGGAAGGAATTCTGGGCAGAGATCACCAGTGTTGCCAGATACTTCACAAATGTGTTTATAAACCAGGAAAGAAGGCTGCTTCTCCCAAGGCTAAGAGGAATGAATCACTGATGTGGGAGGTACACTGTCATCCAAGAAAAGAGAAACTCTTCTCCTCTGCACCCAAACCAGCTGCTTAGTAGGTTAAATAATGTTTTTAGATACATTGGTGGGTTGCAAAGCAAGGCAGACATCCTCAGCTCTTCGTGTCCCATGACATCAGTCACTGTGGTGCTCATCCAGGGCTTCACTGCCCTGTGACATCCACGTGACAGATGTGAAAAACCCCCAAACCCCACATTTACTGATATCCTTCTGTTGGTTCTGGGTTCGAAGCACATGAAGGCGTGTTTCCATCTGCAGAGTAAGAAGAATGAATTTAGAACCATTTCTTGGTTTCACCTTGAACACCAAATATCCTGTAAAAGAGTTCTAGCAAAATGCTTTCATGCAACTGGAAACCTGCAAAAAATGTAATTTAGAAGGTACTTGGTACTAATCTCTCTTTCTACAGTTTGGTTAGGAATTCTCTAAGACTTGTCTTGGACCTTGAAAAGGAAGAACATGACTTGGTCATGGTCAGTTTTGTTACTGCCTTTCATAGAGGGCTTCAAGCCATTGTTAGGACTTGCAATCAAACCCTCACTCATTTCCTTGCTCAGTGCTTTTGTGTGGCTGCATTTTATTTTCAGGGTGGAACTTCCATTTGTCTCTTCTCTGACCTTTATATTTCAAGTTTTCTCTTCATTCATCCCATCATTTCTCAGACACTGACTTGCAATCTTCAAGGGAGATTGAAATTAGTAAGGGTCTTGAGATTATAAAATGTCCTGTAAAGGTAATTTTCACTTGTCACTTGATCCAAATTTTTAGAGCATAAGCTGAGTTGGGTGTTGTCTCTTATATGCCATCCTAAATTTGTATTCCGTACTGGAACAGGATCTTCACTAGAGGCAGGAAGAGGTATTGGCCATTAAAAAGTAATATTATACTGCACTAGAAAAGGTTGTGTGAGAAGCCCCTGATTTAAATGGGAGTAGACGACCTTCCTTTTTTATTTACAGCACTGTAATTATGGAAAGCAATTTTTTTCAAACAGTTATAGAACTTCTACTGCTTTTACCATCCTGACCACCTACTGGCCGTTGTGCTCTCAGTGTAATTAGTATGATAGAGTACAACTGACTGTCATTCCAGGATAGTAACTGGAAGGCAAATAAATTCTACTAAAAAATCCTATCTGCTGTCATGAAGCATCGTGATCCACAGACAGAAAGCACAGAAGTACAAACTCTAAATTTAATATGTTTTAAGTTTTCAGCTCAGTTTTTTTTCACCTATTAAGAGTCATTTCATCAAGCTCTTTACCATAGTAAATTAGTTCTGCAAAACCCTTGCAAGGGGATCAGTTATGTACTTGAAGATGTACTATTAGGTTAGTGCTTTTTTAACTTCCACAGCTACTGTTAATAAAGGGGAACTTTTTGAAGCTATGCTCATTGAAGTCAACATTGATTTAAAACAATTCTCAGCCCCACTTTTCTATCTCAGGCCTCAGAATTTTCCAAGTCTTCTTCACCTGCAGTCGAATCACAGAAAATAACCATTAGGGTTGGATCTTTATCATGATGTTTTTACCTGAACCATCTTCTTCCAGATTATTAACCTGGCATAAAGGATCAGCATAAAATAATGGGCCCTAGGGCACATCACACCAAGGCAATTGCAGTACTGAGTCATTGCCAAGTTTGGGTGATGAATAGAAATAATATTCTGAAAAATGTGTGCACTCTGGATTTAGCACAAAGATTGTGTCTGGGAAGCAGCCATTCTTCTGTTGCTGGCAGTTTTGCACCTGTTTCAAAGGGTATGAAAGTGTTTGCGTATGAGCTGTGGAACTTCAAGCGAGAAAAACAACACGAGTGGTTTTTCTCGATATCCAATCTAATCAAATGATATTTTGGCAGAGCTAGAAATGCTATTTCCTGTTTGGCTCCTCTCCAGTGTTATTTCTAAGGACAGATGTGAGAGAGTCAGTCAGTGAAGGGGTAACTATTCCAGTAGACTGTAACCACACAATACCAAAGCATTCTCAGTAAATCAATCCTCTTATTAAAACAAGGCATGGAAAGGGTTCTATCCACTATCCTGGCAAGCAGCACTGAAGCACTCTTTCCTGAATGCTAGCTGTACATTGAGGCTCCTTGTTCTGAGTTCCAAATGCCCAGATTTGGTTGGTAACCTGTAGCCTTCCCATTGAGTCCTCCTCCTTCAAACTACTTTTGGGAGTTAATATTTGAGTACTCTACAATTTATCTTCAGCCTACCTAGTTCTGCCCTAGATTTCTGAGTAGAACACTAATGCTAACTAGTCAGAGGAAGCCAACAGTGCTGTTCCAAAGCTCAGGCTGTCCTAAAGCACTGACTTACAACAACTGATGGGGGGGAAACACTTGGAAAATATGCCCAAAGAAAACATGGCAGATGAGTAACATAAAGTAGGTCTAGCATTGAGAGAAAATGTTCTGAAATACTGCACTGAAACAGCCTACTTCAAAAGACTAATCCCTTGAGGTGGGCTTTATATGACAGATTATAAAAACTATTCTTTAATGTTATGTCTGGGAAATCAAAATATGGAAAATCAGATCAGTGGCTCAGACCTGCCTTAGACTTTACCCTTTGAGTGAGCTCTGCCTGGCTTTAGGTGTCCAAGTCTCATTTTCTCTTCATAATTGTCTGTAAATTGAAGAGATCCTGCTAGTTTTAGCCTGTATGCAAGCTTGTGCAGGGCAGTGTTGAGTGGAATGGTGTTCAGCCAGGGAAGCTGCTGCACACATGTCCAGAACGTATCTAGCTGGTGTTGGTGGTTCCCAGTCCCCTGAAATCCATTTGTGAGGCTACTTGTGGTGCTCATAACTCTGCAGTTTTGTCCAGAGCGCTGGGAAAATGTCTGAAACACCTCATTTAGGGAGGGGCTGTCAGAGTCTCTGTGTTGATGCCATTAATTCCTGCCAGAGCAAATCGTCTCCAGGTGGTTTTGCTGCAGTGGGCACAGGAAGTGAACAGTTAGAAAATGGGAAAAGCCCATTGCTCTGCTGCTGCAGGTAGTTCCAGGAGTGTCTTCAGACTGTGGAAAGAGTCCAAGAGAAACAGCAAGGGCTGTGCAGAGCCTGTTGGCCGGCCACCTGTGTTGACTTTGGTCTCTTGGGGTGTTCCCATTAAGTCAGTCCTGTGCCTGTGTGCCCCTGTAGCATCACAGTTTGCATCTCACACAATCAAGCACAGCCCATTTGCACTTCTGACCCCCCTGGCTCTGTGCTCCAGGTGCTGCTTTACACAGAGGACTGGGATTTGGTCTCCTGCAGCTTAGAGGCTCTTGGCTCACTGAAAGCTGGAGCTCTGCTCTGCTGTGGGGTTACCTCACACTCCTCTGATAATGGCAGTGTTTTCTAGACCTTGTGGATCTCCTCATCCCTGGGAAGCTGTGAGCCAGCAGGCACAGGAACCCAGCTCCCAGTGAGCTCTTGGTTGAATTTTAATGTGCTAACATTAGGTCCCTTACCTACCTACCATTAGGTACCATTAGGTCCCCCTAATCAGTTTGGTTTTTTTTATCTTAGTTGGTTTTTTTTTTTCCCTAGGAAGCTTTGGCTATCATGGAAAGCCACTATTCCAAAGGGCTTTTCCTGCAGTAATTGTAAATAGCTTGTAAATCAGTGAGAAGAATTCTGCCCTTAAGCAGATGCTATTTCTCCCTTGAAGTGTGCTTTTCAAAACACTCTACTGACATTTGTCTGACTTGATAGGTCCTGTGGACTCCAGAAAGATGAACACCCCAGGCCAGGGCATGGGGTGGCATCATCACCCTGCAAAACTCATGGGAGCTCTATTCCAATGGGGCCTAAACACTTGATAAATAATTAAAATGGTGAGGTGGAAATACAGTGTCTACACGATCAGTAGGTGCTTGAGCAGCAGGAAATGAAGAGCTACTTACACGTTGCTGTTTAGCCTAAACAATGGTGGTAGCTTTTGTCTTTAACAAGTAGTTGTTGAAAAACTGTTATGTCAGGAACACATGTATAAATTGTTTTATCTCTCCTGTAGTCCTATACTATTAACCTGAAATGAATGCAGTACTGGAAAAGGTAAAAAAGAAAAAAAAATCCATTTAGTTTTGCACTGTCTGGGAAATGAACTTGTGTATTCAGTGTTGAGTTTGGATGACTTAGACTGGTACTGTGAGGCACAGAAAACTTTGTTATTAAACTATAAATCCTATTTAAATCACTTATTTGACATTGAATTTGGCTGAAGAATTTGAATTTGGGCTCCAATTCCAGAGATAATATTTTCCCTACCATTTTTTTTCTTCTTTCTAGCTTAAAGAGAGCTGTAAAAGTCTGATCATGGAACTGGTTGGGTACAACATATTTTCTTCCTGACTGGTGGAGGTGGATATGGCTCAAAGGCCTCAGCTTGTGGAGTGCCACAGAAAGCTTATGGCATTCACCTGGCAAAGGTGAAAAGGGCACACCTTTGTGTGTGGAGAGATCCATGGAACTTCAAATACTTCAAACACTGTAATCTCGAATTGCAGTGACACTGGAAAATTTCAGTGGAGCAGCTGCCTGTTCTTCTGGGTGATTTCAACAGCTTCTATGCTGGTGGATGCATATTGTTGAATTCTTCAACTTTTAAACTCTGTTTTTATCTTCATGCATCCGAATAATGTTACTGTCACCACAGAACAGTGCACATGGAATTGCAAGGCTTGTATTAACTGTGCAGAGACGTTCTCAAATTATTTTTTTTTTTTAACATGAAGCATCAGAGGAATAAACCCATTGTGTAAGTTAAGCTGAAAATGAAATAAGCAAAGGTTAATTTTTCTTAGGAGAATATCTTTCTGAGGGAGTGGAGAAGTAGTGCAGAAATCAGATTTTAACAAGACTGATGGTAAAATAGTTTTTCTTGAAACAAGGGCAAACAGTGCTCTTGTACTACCAAAATACAGTGAAAAAAAATAGTGAAAATGATATTTTTCCCTAAAATACTGGCAGTATTTTCCCTGTTCACATGGAGGAAGGATTCTTTCAGTGGTAGGATTTAGAAAACACTCATGTTTTTTTAATTTGTTATTTTATATAAAGAGAGTAAGAACTTCTTATGTGGTCAGGAGTAAGGTATCGTGATTTCTGTCTCTTTAAGAGCTTAGATTTCTTTCTGTATGCTCACATTCCACTATTGCTGCTAATGTGCTGTGCAGGAAGAATTACATTACACAGCTCTGCTGTGCAGCTGGGACTTCCTGGGGGTTTGCATTTTTAAGATTTTCCCCATCATACCCTGCGAGCGAGGCAGCAAATAAATCTTGCAGGTCACATACTGCAGAGAGCACACGGCATTTGTGGTAGGGGAGGAATTGTTATCTGTGCCCTGTGGAAGCCAGATTGTTCCATGTGTCCCAGCACTGTTCAGTCCTGTGCCCATCCCAGCGATCTCACTGACACCTCAGAATTTATCCTTGGAATACTGCGATGTAGCGGGAGGGAAATGAGATGCAGTTAGCAAACTGATAATTGAAAGTAATAAAAGCCTTAAGCAAATGCATAAAACTCTTCCCAATCATGGTATTTATGGGCCCAAACTGTTAGAGAGATATTTATAGGTTCGATGGAAATACAAAACATATGGTATTTTTATCCGGAAATATTCTTTCAATTACACCCTGCAAGGATCTCATAAACATCCCTCTTTCATCTAAAAATTCTTCAGTACATTAGGTAAGAAACATCGTTCCATTTTGTAGGGGAATGTGGTAAACAAGCATCTTGTTCTAACAGATGTTGAAGTGTCTTAGAGATTTCCATCAGCAAAAGGAATATTCTGTAAGTTGTGGCTCTGGCAGCTCACAGTAATGCAGCTGTTGGGCCACACATCTTGTATTTCAGTCTTCTATTTGTCATATTGGAGAATGTGTACAATCAGCGTATATTTTCCCGATTTTCATCTGTTCAGCATGAGCATCCTAATCTGCTTTTTATTTTTAATATGTGCTAAACCTCTCCTGCTTTGCAGATGTAGCAGGCTCATACCTTAATGCTGCCTCGATTATCTCTGTATAAGAAATTTTTGAGAGCACCTTCTCCAGTGTTTTAGTCTCTGTAGTCTGTGCTCAGAGGAGCAAGTCTGGCCTGCATTGCTATTTCAGAGCAGGCCAGTGTCAACCAGGCAAGTGACTTCTAGAGTCTACAACTGGGCTTTGACATTAGCCTGCTGGGAAGGAAGATAGTGTAGGAATAGCTGGGAGGGTCAAGTCAAAAGGCAGTTTTGTGTCTCATCTAGACTTTGAGTGAAGCCTGGTCCCAGGCAGGGCAGCTGTTGTCTCTGCCTTTCCTGGGAGAAGGGATTAGCACTCCTTTTCGCTGAAGTGGTGGTTTCCTGAGGTGGGATTCATAAATTTTGTGCTTGTGTTTGTCATGGGTAGACAGGGAGGCAGACCTGGGATTTTTTACTGGTTTTTTTTTTTTTTTCTTCTTCTTTTTTAAACACCTTGATGGATCTTGGGAAATTGTGCTTTGTCTGAGGCACCAAGACAAGGCCTGCAAGAGTTTCCTGGAGGTCAGGAATCTTGCTGGAGCTGAACTGCACTGCAGTGCACACATTCTGTTTGAGCTGTTTGGTGGAAGCCTTACCATTGCAGCTCTAGACTGGAATAGATGTGTTTGATGAGTCCCTTAAGCATGTCACTATCAAGCTTGTTCCAGATATTGCCACTTCTTAAGGGAAGTTCCCATCCAGCCTCACTTACCATGGCTGCACCTTGATTCCATCAGCCCCTCTTTTGGTAGATCAACTTTCCTGCACAAAAGTGAATCTGTCAGGCGTGCCTCATGTTAAATCAAAATCAACTATTTTAGTTGTCTTACCTGTATTTGTCTTGTTGATTTGTCTTGTTGAAGTATCGCCCACACTTATCTCTGCCCAAGGGGGTTTGTAGAAGAATGTCAGCCCATGGGGTGTCTTATGAAAGTTACAGCTTTTGGTATTTGCCCCAGGCTTTAAAGCCCATTCATAAAAAGTTTCCTTCCCACATTTTCCATCTTTTTTTCAGATTTAGTGCTACCAATCTCCCATCTGTCTCCTGGTTTGACTTCACTGTTTACAGAACACCTCTTATTCTGGGTCTTTGCTGTTACAGGATTTCCCTCAATGTCCTTCAGGATCCCTGTTGCCCATAAGGGCTGCATACAGTTAGAGCAAGTGTCACAACATGTAACTTTTGTCTTCCTCAGCTCCTTCTCTTTGTTCAGTTTATTCTATAACGTGCTGGAGAGAGAAGTGTCTACTTTGGAGTTGTTTGTTTTTACTGTTTGTTTTTGATTTTAAATTGCAACACAGTGGTGAGTTGGTGAAAAAAGTACAATTCTTCCCATCTTCTTGATCCTTACTGGATTCTTGTAGGGAAGGTGAAGTTTATTGGCATGTCTGATGGGTGTGTCTGTATGGCTACATCTTAAGTGCAGATCATCCTATGGCTCCCATTCAGAATCTCTTGGCATGGTACTTCTCTGTATTCAAAATGCAAACAACAGAGAAACAATATAATTGGATAGGAAAATATGTTCTCTTAGAGTCAGGGAGCACAAGAGGAGCTAATTTTCCTGATTCTCTGACACACACATCGCTGATCACCGTATATAAATTATTCAGATGTTAAAAAGGATCTGTAAATATGAAAGGAGTTTGTAGCAACAATCACAACAAACCAATGCTGCTAAATTACTGAAACAAATCATTCATGTCATCATCATGCAATTTTTTCTGTTTGACCTTTAAACTCTGGAATATGATTTGGGTGTAGAGTACTGTGGTAGGAGGGGAAGCCACGGTGATCAAGACAGAGGGTTCTCTGTGGATTCTCCGAAAAAACACAGCAGCACAGTGGGCAGGAGGGATCAGCAGGGCTCATGGCTCCTCATGAACCTGTGCATGAGTGATATTTCTGAACCTTCCATCCTCCAAATGTGAACACTGCTTTAAGAGCATTTGAAGGGGCTTTGGGGGAAGGTCACTGTCTGGCTCGAAGTCACACTGTTAAAAAGCCACCCAGCTGTAGTGACAAAGAGTATAAAGGATGCTCATGTGATTAGTGGGCTTTGGTCCCATTTGTAGCCTTGCCCGTGGGACTGGTTCATCTGGGAGAAAGTTCTCTGTGCAATGCTGTGTTAGCCCTGGCCCTCTGTCCCAGCTGCCTGCTCTGTAAGGTATGAGCTACACAGAACAAATTGTAGAGTCTGGCAGGAGATAGAAATGTTGATGGAAGAGCTTTTTTTTTCTGAACAGGTAGACTGAGTACCCTGTGAAGATCTTGGGATGCACTTAGAGCTTAATAACACACAGGATAAAAGTAAAATTTTCTTCTAGGTGCCTCCCTACGAATAATAAATTCAGCCTCCTAGTAGGTGAGAACCATCTTTCCGCATTCATGCTTACAAAGACCCTACTGCTAAGCAGTGATGCAGCCCATTGTTTGACTTTTTCAGGTTGAAAAAGCCCCAGTAGAGACAGTTTTGTGAAGCTGATGTCAGTGGATGCAGCTTCAGCATTTCCTCTTTTATGTGTGAATTAGTGCTGTGGAAGAACAGGGAAGGGCGTTACTGCTCAGTTTGGTTGCTGCTGCTTCCAACAGTGCAGTGCCTGTGCAATGCTGGTCCAGCCAACTGGACACAACCCTACAGGCTGTGCAGCAAGCAGGTGCTGCCCTAAAAGGCCTGGCAGGATTCTATTTTGAGATTTGATTACAGTAGCATCATTCTGGGAGATATTTCATGTATGTGAAACCCCACTGGGAAGCCTGCAAGCTCCCAGGTTCACCTTATGAAGGCAAAACATCAACAGGCTGAGTACCCACCCTAATTTAAAGCAGCAAATAACTAACACAGGTTCTGATGTTCAGTTTGAGACAGGAGCAGTTCTGTGCATGGAGAAGCTGGGGGAACAATGCTACGTGTCAATGATTGCCCTTTGTGTTCTGCAGAACTTTTTGCATTAAGAGAGAGCAGTAGCCCCACGTTAGGCCCTGATATAAGCTATTAACTCACATCAACTGCCACACCTGGAGGTGTCAGAGAACTGTGAAACTGCTTTTGGGAAAGAGGAACAATGTCTTTAGGGGACCAACACTTGAAAAAATATTGCAATTTCAGCATCTTACTCTTCTGCTCCACAAGAAGGCATCCACTGCTGCACTCCTCCACAGAAGATGATAGGCTACCTTCACCCTGATATCAAGCAACATGGAATTCTTGGTATAAAAAACAAATCCTTGAAAAATCTCTTGTTCTTGCCAGTTTCCACTAAATAATTTGTCCAGATGAAATATTGCCTTGGAATCGCATGGCCTGCTCTGGTCAGTTTAAGTGAATGATGCAGCTGCCCTGTGGCTGTGCAGTATTTGTTTGGGGCAGATGAACTAAGCAAATAACAAAATTGTGTGAGCAAATCCCTTCTCCCTCTAACTTCAGAACCTGTAGTGGTATTGCACCACTAGGGTTGGCTTGACACATTTTAATCTAAGAGCAGAACTCCTGCCAAATTTGAGGATAAGCATGACAACCATTACACTGATTTATCAGAGTGAAAGGGGAGTTGCATTAGTAGTTTTGGAATTTATTGTAGGGGGTAAATGGCATTTCCATCAGCAAAAGAATGAGAAAGTTGATTTATAACAGATAACTCCAATAATTTCTGAATTTCCATATTAATAGAAAAGTGGTACTTCCATTTTTGCTATTATCCCCATATGTGCCATCTTCTTATAAATATGGAAATTTGGCAATTATCTGAGAACTACTTTATTTTCAAATTAAATCATAGAAATTAATAAATGGATTTTTTTTTTTTGGACTATCATATTTTTAAGTGTTTTATTGTATCTGGACTATTGTATTGAAAGATAAACTCTATTTGGCAATGTTTGATACGGTATCTAAAACTAGATGCCTGCTAATTAGTTAATTTCCCTTTAACCAAAAGCACAGAACTGAGCCATACTCAGATTAGAGCCTATTGATTTGTTTCCTTCTGCTTTATGGCTTTCAGGATAATGTGCTGAATAGGAACTTAAAAAGGATATATTGCTCCTGGAAAAGGAATTCATGTAAACAGCACTGATGGTGAATAAAACTAATGCTAAAACTCTGTCTGAGCACCATTATGTGGTGACAGGGTAAATATGAACACCCACACAAATGAGTCCTTCCACACGTGCTGGTGGTTTAGGAATGTGGCAGTGCCAGCCAGATGAAAGGAAGAACTTGATGGGCAGTACAGTACCTGGGAGAAGCAGCAGTGTCTGGGGTTCAAGTGGTTCAGAAGGAAAATTGCCCTGCTGGGGGTTCGATTACATGGAATCACACAGCTTTTAAACTGTGAGCAGACTTGGCATCAGAGCTGTCCTGTCGTTTTGGGACCACCCTCCAGAGACACTCAGCTGTTGCACGTAGCCCCATGTCTCCTGTGAGTCATTCTTTAGTGTTGGTGCAATAAAAACCAGAGTGAAAGTTATGGAAATGGGTTTATTTCTAGTGAAAAAGCAAATTCCCTCCTCACCCCCCCAACCACTACAAAAGGCATCAGAGCAGGTATCTGCAGGTGGGGCTTTCCACAATGGAGTTCTGAACCATGTCAGCCAGTGGGAATTGGCCTTGTGAAAGTTCTTCTTGTTTCTGTAAAGATGCCTATACCTGAGGAGTCATGGTTGTCTTAAATTCTGTATCTAGGGGCTTTCATGATGGGAAGTTAAAACTTCCTCCTAGATCTCCCACTTTGATTTCTTTTCTAAGTGCAATGTTCAGTTCAGTGAAAATAGATTTCAGAGGGAAGCACCATTTACTGGGAGAAGCCTTATTCCTTGGGAGCAAAACACCTTAAAAATGTGCTTTCATTTGTTCTTTCAGTTAGATGTTAGACACTTTATACTGGCTTATATTTACATGGAAGATTAGCAGTGTGTATATCACAGAATTGTTTCACTTGAACAGTTGATGCATACGACATTACTCTATGCCTTTTTCTCTATTTAAACACAAGAGATTTATGGGATAATTTATATTATCCCCACATGCTTTTCTCATAGCAAGCATTGTTGACAGATTAAGTGATGGTCCACTTCATATAACACCTGTGTTGTGTGAATTGATAGGAGGAGAGCTGAGGCACAGGGTTTAGTATACCTTGTTCAAATTTGGAGCAAGTGTCTTAACACTTGGCAGGGGGAAATGTTTTTTGTAAATTTTCTGTATCAAAAAAGGAGTTTGTCTGCAGGTATCAGCAGAGACTGAGAGTGCGGTGTGGAAAAGTATTTTTCACTGGGATAGCCTTCATGGTGAAAAACATAGAGAAAATAGATCATTAGACATGGACATTGTGTTAATAAGGAAAACAATTTAGAAAAGGGTTGTAAATGAAATTAATGTAGTGATGGTCCAAAGTTAGTTGCCAAAGCACTGATTTTTACCAGAGTGAAAGTGGCACCAATCTGAATGTTGTGAAGATATGTCTTTCTCAGAATGTTCTTTCTGCATCACTTGCAAGATGTATGCTTTGCTTTTTGTCTTTGTGTGGTTGAAAAATGCCACTCTCCCTGAGCTGTGAATCCTCTTGTGGGGAAAAGCCACATATGGAATGTCAAGGACTGAAACTGTTCCCATTTACAGCATGGGCCACTCTGATCACCACAATGATTTCATCAGCTTCACTTTGGAAAACAAGTGATGTTTGACTTACCTGGGCAAATTGATATTTCAGAGCTGGCTTCAGCAATCTTCCTGTGGCTTGACAGTTGGTCTGCAACACATGAAACAGAGTAAACACTCGTTCATATTTGAAATTGCAAGCAGGCACCTTGAAGCATATCTTGAATGTGCTTCTGTTCCATATGGAATTATGAGAGATTTATTTTTTGAATGTTTCTGTGGCCTTCCTGTTAAAATGTAAACTCAGTCTGGGGCACTGGGAAGTACAGAGCTTGGCTGCAACAGTAGTTACACAGTTCTGGGAATTTTGCTGCAGCTGATGTCCTGATACGTTTTTAAGGAGTCTGTCTTCCTTTCAAGCTCAGCCACTTTTATAACCATCCATTAATATTTTCTCTGCACCTAAATAATGGTGCATGGAAGTCATCTTTCCATCCTGTTCAACTGTGTTTTAATCAGGCTCAGGGTACTTTTTCTGAGGAGCTGAGTGTCTCAGCTGTGAAGCAGATGTTTTGTTCCACACAAAATGACAGAACAAGTAAATAGGGAAAATGGAAGAATTGTTGAATGCTTTTGCTTTTCTAACATGCCATTTTCACTACCATGCACTATTGCTTTTCGCTGCCTCCCTCTTGAGATAGAAAGGGGTTCAGTCCTTGAATTTATGGAGTTCAATTCTTCCTTTACAGATTCACAGCCTACAGACTTGGCCTTCGACTGGCTCTTCAAATAGAAGTGATTTGCATGTTTCTTCCATTTTCACTCTGCTGCAGAAGCATCTGTCCACAGGCTGAGGACCTTACCTGAACTTAATTCCTGTGTGCATGGGATGCTGCTTCACCTGGCTTCACGGTAGGTTTTTCCTATGATTCAGCACAAGTTAATTAGTTGGTTTCCTTGGACTTCATTTAGGGATGATGGCATGGTGTGGGTAAAGGTACTAGGCCAGGAGTTCTAGCTCTAAGAGTTTTTCCAGATGAAGGGACTTCTGAAATCTTAGGCCGAGGAAAAAGAACATTTGCTAATTACCCGACAGCTCCAGTTTTCTCACTCATTGTAGTGGAGTTCACATATTGCTACTCTGCCCAGTCAGACGTTTTGGCCTGGGGAGTTCCTTTCCTTTAGAGGTGATTAAATGTAGCTGTTTGGAAGGAGAAGCACTCTTCAGTCTTTTGCACACTGGGCAAACAGACGAGTATTCAAAGGGACTTCTCCATAGGGGCAGAGCTGCCCCTCTTGTGAAGCCAGGTTTTAAGCTGATGGTGGAGCAGTGGGTCCCAGCTCACACACCCTGCACAGCTCTGCCTCCCCTCAGCCTGCCCTCCCTGTCAGCAGGTGAGGCTGGGACTCTGTTGCAGTAAAGTAGAAAAATTATAAAGAAAGGCCTCATAAAATCAGGCCTTCTCTGGCTGGCCTGTCATTTCTTCTAGGCCAAACTGGCATTTTGCTGTTCCCATGTGAAAGCCTCCTGTTGTGAGCAGTTCGTTAACATGAACAATCTATTCCTGGGTCAAAAATAATGATCACATGTATAAACTGTTTTTACACCATTAGATAGAAAAAAGAAAACTATCTCTCACAAACAACCTTCCTGCACGTACACACCAGGGGTTTGAGTGATACAGCAGAACAACTTTTACTAACCAGTAATGTAATTGCCAAGAAACTACTAACCAATAGGAGTCCCACACAAGGTCTGTAAAACTGTGTAAAAACCAAGTTACACGAATTTAAAAAAAAGCTTTTTCCACCATGAAGACAATGGCATCAATGTGCTTTTACTGCCACTGGACTCCAGGGATCTGTCTGCGTGGCAGGGCTCGAGGCAGGGCTGGGTGGCTCCGTGCCAAGGCTTGTGGAGACCCTGAGAGGCATTCCCTAGGTCAGGGAGATAAAGAGGCTTCCCTCCTAAGATACCCAGTTCTGTTTGACCCCGTGGGTCCCCTCCCCTTGCTCCTGTGCCCCTCAGCCACTCCCTCCCTATTCCCCCACTGGCCCCTCACCTTTAGGCTGCCCTGATGCCTTGAGCTGGCCCCAGCCTCTCGAGATACAAAACCTGCTCTCTCCCCATGAGCTGAGGCTTTTGGACCCTGAACATCTGACCATGCAGCCGGATTAAACATCTGGGGATACATTGCAAAGGTATCTTGCATCCTTACCCTGGACTTCATTAACAGCTAGCCCAGACTGCAGCAAAGGCTGGTGCTGCTGTGCTGCTCATGCAGAATTGGCTTGGGACCCCACAGCAGGTTGTCCAAAGTCACAGGCTGGGACAGGCATTCAGGGAATTGCTTGGGAAAATGAAGGGTGAAAGGCAACAGTTGCTTAAGTGTGCTGTTCCAAAAGCTTGGTGCTGGGGATTGGCTTTCTCTGCAGAGTTTATTAGAATGAAGCATTTTTGTGCCAGCTGCAGATCTGGCCTGGTGGATTTTCAACCTGAAACTAGAGAAAAGAGATGGTTCCTAAAAGCTAGGACTCTCCCTCCTTGTTGCCAGTGATCACACAGGCTTTTTGTTCCATGCCAGAGACCTGGAAGAGATTGCAGTTGGGATTCATACAATTCAACTGGACATTGTGCTGGCCTTGCTGTTGATGCAAAGCTTTCTGCTTTTGTCCTCACATCTCTGGATTTACATTGTGGCTTCTGCTAATGAGACTTAAAAGGAATAAGAACTGACCTCAAATTAAGATTGGGCTGTTCCTGCAGAGCCATCCAAATTGTTTATTATATTGATCAGTTAAGCCCCATGAATTCTTCAAGTTAGTCAATGATGTGAACTGACAAGTTAAATTATTACAGTGAAAGCCCTGCTGTGCTAACTTAATTTATGTTGTAGGGCCTCAAAACAGATTTTTATCTGACTGCTTCTTTGTTTTTTTTTTTACCTTTAAGACTAAAGTGAGAATTTTCTTTTTGAAAAGCAGAGGATTTTTGTGAGGATAATTCACATCAAGTCAGCTGTCCACTGAAACTACAAATAATGCTACTTTTATTTTAAATTGAATAATATGGCATCTGGAGCTATAAACACTTTGTGCAAGTTGTGTGGCCCTGGGGAGATACAGACAACTTGCATCTGTATTTTATTGTTACCTTACCTGACTTGAGCTATTCGGATTAAGGGCATGCATTTGATGTAAATGAGAAGCTGGAGAGGAAGGCCTCATGTGGAAGAGACAAACTTGTGGATCCTGATGGGTACAGCCCTGGGAAAGAAGAGGGAAAGTGCTTTCTGCAGTGCTGCAGTCAGGTCTCCACTCCTCACTCGGAGCAGCAGGGCTTGGAGCCATGGAAATGCTGCTGGAATGCTGTGCCAGGGCAGCCTGAGGGGTGTGACACAGCTCTGCACTCACACAGCAGAGGAGGTTTGGTGTCGTGGCAATGAAGCTTGATGACAGCCTGAAAGAGAGGAAAATGAAATGGATTTTTGCCTCTTTACTGTATACTCATATAAGGCCTCAAGTGAGACAGCTTAAGGAAAAAAATTGCTGCCTTGCAGAAAAGGAGGAAAAACTCATTTTGGCAGGTTTCCTTTGCATATAGCTTGCCCTGGTGTGTTACTGCATAATATCTTCCTGCTGTTGTGTTGCATTTCTTTGGAACAAAGAAGTGACTTTTAAATGGTGCCTGAGAATGTGTATTTATGAGGAATCAGGGTTAAAAACAGTGATAAAAAAAATAATCTCTAAGCTGATAGTGGATTGTGGGTGCTGGACTTGCTCTGTTTGGATAAGGAACAAAGGCTCCATCCATGCCACATGCTTTTCTTGCAATCTTTACATCTGGGCTGAGCTGCAGCAATTTGTGACTCTGGGCTAAGTGTTCATGTTTGGGGATTGCTGGACCAGTGCTGGGCACACTGGCAGATAAAGGTGATTCCAGTTATTCCAAGGACTAAATAGCCATTAATTATGTGATTAATAGTGCGGCCATTAGTAGCTGGGACTGACTTGCTTGACTCCTCATTGTGTTTTTGTTTCACTCATTTCATATTTATAAGGGTTTTATAAAACAAAAGAGATCTTCAACTTCATATTTAATTACTTAAATATTATAGTCTTGGCAAATGACCCTTTCCAAAATGCAAATATCTCAAATTTGTGAAGAGCAAGAGCAAGATAGGTTAAAGTATGAGTTGGTGATGCTGATTTATAAGAAACCTGGTGCTGATTTATAAGAATTAAATCCAAGATTTTCACTTAAATAATGGATATTTAATTTTCTTTTTCAAGGGCGTTGTCTTGCAGTGCAGTCAACATCCTTACAGCCCTCTCCACATGCATCTCCACAGACAGAGTGTCCAGCCCTTCACCAACAGATGCCATGAAGCTGAAGTTCAGCAGGAAGGAACCTGCAAATATCAAAGTCTCTTAAAGTCAAGAGGACGCTTTCTATTGCAGTCTTCCCAGTATATGCACCTTATATTCCTGTAGGGTTTTCCACTGTACTTGTCCTACTCAACAATACAATTATCCATGCTCATGAACTACACACTACCCTTTCAATGTTGTATTTGACTGCTGAGTTCTAAGAATTGGGCAGACTTAGTGCACTTATATGGACACTTACATATCTTGCCACTCTAACAGGATGCTCAGGTAGCAGTCCAGACTCTCAAAGGAGCTTTTAGAGTTCTTTTCAGGTTCTTATTTATGTAAGTTTTTGCATTTTGACTTTGAGGACAGAAACAAAGAAATGGTCTGCCTGCAGTCAACTTGCAGCTGGTGAGTTGTTCAAAACAATATATATACACATATATATATGTAGTATGTATTTTTAGGGGTTTTTTGCCAATTAGTTAAAAGGTTTTGGTCTGATTTTTACCTGTACACTCTTGAAGATAGTTGTGTGCATATGTACACATGTGTGTAGAAGGGTACCTATTGAAAGTTCCCCTAGACTTGAGTGAAATATTTCAGAGGTGTTGACATTTCTCACTGGGCCAGGGTTGAGGAGCAGGGCTATCAGCCTAGCCTCCCTTGTCAGCTTTCAACAAACGTCCTCTGGTTATTGAGGCTTTGTGAGCTCTGAGAGCATCCTCTCAGAGGGAGATGCTGGCTGCATCCCTCTGCAGTCCTGGAGAGTTCAGTGCCTCATGTAGGACCACTCTTTATAGGGTCACAAGGCGGTTGGCTTTAGTCACAGTGAAATCCCCCCCGGCCACAATCCAGGTTGGTAATTACTGGAGTTTGCAAAACTCCAACATGTTTTCAGGTTACAGTTCAGATAAGGAATGTTCCAGGGCTCTCAGGGTGTGACTGGCTATTCCCACTCATTCCCCACCTTCCCCAACAGGAGTTCCTGGCACAGTCAGTGCTGCTCCCACCTTCCCCAGAGTTCCCAGTACAGTCCTGGGCTGCTTCACCCCTGAACCCCTTACACAAAGACCAAGGCCTGACAGAAATTCTTCAGGTCATGGAGCAGATCTTATATAATTTTTCTTTAACTAAGGGAGAGTTCCTGCAGAGATATCTTTGTATAGGTGCAGCTTTCGAGGCACCTCTTCACGACAGGGAGCAGCATATGTAACCAAAACTATCACCATTTATAGTGAGTGACTGGCACTAAATATAGGGCACTTGTTTTACTGCTTCTGGCTGATGCTGAGCTAAATTTGAAAGACAGAATAGGCAATTCCAGTTCTTATCATGGGTGCTGTGATTCTTTTGGGTATCTGAACTGCCACGTGCCCCTTTTTGCTTGTAAACCATGGCTTTTGTGTTGTCTTTGTTTAGTTTTCTTCATTCCCCAGTTATTATCATAGGTTCAGTGAATGCTACACATCACAGCCTGAGAGACACACACTGGGGTTCCTGGCCACGCTCACTCTTCTCTCTCCCTTTCAGAAAGGTTACCTGCTCCTTATGCTGCCCATAGCCTCCCTCTTCCCAAAACACTGAGGCAAAGATTTTGAGCAGCATCTACCTGTCTGTATATCTCACTGACCCCAGGGTTTTTTCTCATCTTTTCATGTTCTGGGTGCTGAACTAACATGTCTGGCTGCTCAGGACATCACCAGGGTGTCTCACTGGTAAGAGGAGTTAAAGGAATTAAGCAGGAGTTAAAACAGACTCCTGAAGACCTCTTTCCAGTGATCTCTCTCCAAAGTGGAATTCTCCCAGAGGGAAGACTTCCTGTTGCCTATGAGGGCATCTGCTCACCAAAAATCATTTGAATGAATCCTGGAAGGCTAGCACCTTTTAATTAACTGCTGATGATTAAAAGGGTGTTATTTCCAAAATATGCTTTGCTTCCACATGCTCTCCTGTGGAGCAGACACTTCCATGTCAGTGGATAATATCCCTGGTCATGCCAGTCCTCCCTCATATCCTGCCTCACTGAGCCCTACCAAACTGTGGCTAGCTGTCACTCTCATTTTTCAGCCTTCTGATGTTTTCATTCTTGTGATGGAGTTTCCCACACTGCTTTTGTAAACATGCACATGTTTTTCTAACTGTCTTCTTGTTTTTCACTCTTTCTCCTGGGAGGAGAAAGATTTGATGGACTTTGTCATTGACCAGTGTGGTTGGAGAGGATGTAACTTCACCCTCCAATCAATGGTCATTCCATAAACTCTATATAATGTGAAAACCAAAACAAAGCTCTCTTTTCTTCTTTACCTTCACTCAGCTGTGTCTCTGCATTTCGTGTCTCGCGCTGGAGTGACAGCTAGCCTGGCTGCTGGGGAGCAGATCCCATGGCACTAAGGATGCTGGGCTTTATTCTGTACTTGAATATTTGCTGTGAACAGGGCCCTGAGTGCCTGCCAGTCCCAGCTGAGGAGGGGGTACACTCTGCCTCTCAGTGCTCAGCACATGGCACAGCCATGAAAATAGCTGGGCCAGAATGCTTAATGCTTTCTAAACTACCTCGGGCTTGGAGGTGCTTCAGGCACCAGTTTCAAGCCACAGAACAATCAGGACAAGTGTCTCAGTGAGAATCACTGCTGTTCCTTTGTGTATCTGTTACTTTCCTGCAGACAAAGGATGTTTGAAAAAGGTTCTGTTATTAAAATGTCCTGTTGTCATGAGTATTCCCATTTGAAACAAATGGTGGTGATTACTGTGGAGAGTTAAATAACTCAAAACATTTATTCCTACTCCTTCATTGCCTGACTTAACCAAAGTTGGTTCCAAGCATTCTGGAAAATGACTAGAAAGTCTTTTCAAGACTATATCTTCCCTTAATGTGTTGGTTTGGGTTTCTGTGAGCACATTTTACTGACTGAAAATCAGTCCCTAAAAAAAAACCAAAGAAACACTGGAGTGGGACAGTGCAGCAAACTCCTTGTGAGCTGATAGGACCCATTTCTGCTGGGCCTTGCAGAGAGCCCACGTTGACAGAAGGTAGAACACCACCACCTTTTAGTTGTCTCACTTGTCATCACTGCATTTTACCTGTTTACTCTGAAGACTTCCTTGGAAAAATTCTTCCTCTGACTTTTGCAAGGGTGACTGCTAGAGAGCATTTTGAGCTCTCCTGCTGTGACAACTCCCTTCAACAGCGCTTTCACGAAACCAAAAGAGCAAATGCATTTGGAAAGAGCTTGCTTTAACTGCTGCCTTTGAAAAGTTTGTAAATGTTACTTTTAGCATTTAACTCGGATTCTTTCTTTTCTCTTAGAAACAAAATTGGCCAGCTAAGGAGAAAAGACTGGATATAAATATTAAAAAGTTTTTTATATATAAAACTGGATATGGGACTTTTCCACTTCTCATTTGATGGCAGGACTTCAGGGCCAATGGATAAATGGCTTGCACCAGCAGTCTCTTCCTTCTGAACCCCAGCACTGGGCAGTGAGCTATCTCACCACTTCCTGCTACCCTGGCATTGCCTGTGCTAAAAAAAAAAAAAAAAAAAAAAAAAAAACCACTTGATAGAAATATCTGGAATTTAATGCTATACCTTTTTCCAGAGGTTTCTGCTATCTTTGAGGATTGTCAGTTGTGTTATTCCTTCTGACAGGTCCCATCTATCCATCCTCAGTGGGCCGTTATAAGTTTGTTTCTCATGATAATCCTTTCTAGTGACATTTTACATGCATATTATTTTCTCCAAAAGTCTGCATGCAAAATTCCATGGTAGAATGGATCTCTGCAGCTGAACTTGTGCATTGAGCTGGGGAAGTGGTGTGTATAAGGAAAATGCAGTCCTAAGAGAGGACTTCAACTGGTGTTATAACTGGCTGCCATCTTTCTGTTCACAAATTACAATACAAAGGTTTTTTGGTTCTGCAACCCTTAAACACATAGGAAATAGGCAACTAATTTGCATGGGCAAACTTATGAAAGCCATCTTTGTAATTAAGTGCAAACTGTGATTCCATCCACTGCCAGTGTATTATGCCACTTCAATAGACCTTAATTTCATTACTAGAAGTCAAGATTCCCTTATTAAACTTTTCTGTTAAAACAGAGTGAGAGGAAGCTTCCAAAGTCCACATTACTTCTGCTCTGTCACTTTTATTATAATGTCATGTACATAGACAAATGAGATATCCCATTGTGTTTGCCTATGGGTGTTAAACATGCCCTTGAAACCAAAGGCAAAATAAAGCATAATAAAAAATACCATAGCAAGACAGCCTGATGGCATAGCTTCCATTCTTGGCCCTGTGAAGCCAGGTATTGAACACTGAAGGATTTTGGGAGGCTGAGAACATCCTTAGCAAGCTGCCTATGGTTGTAATCCATCCAAGCTCCGTGGGCTGGGCTGAGTTCACAGTGAGATAAGCTGATTGCAAATCTCCCTGCACAGCTGAGCAGGCTGCTGTCAGCCACAACCTCGGGACAGAACTGCAGGTTCTGGGAACTGCAGCACTTCAGCTTGCCTAGTGTGTTGTTTTCTGGTGGTCCCCACACGGCTGGGATCCTTCCTCCTGGGCCCTTTTGGAGGAGGTTCCCTCGTGAGTTCTTGGCAAGGATGAAGAANTCCCTGGGACAGAGGTTAAAAGCAGTGCTCTGCTGAGAATCAGGGCTTCCCAAAACAAGCAAAGAAACACTCTCTGTGCCCTGGATTCCAACACCTAAGAAGCTTTATCCTAAGGCTTTCTGTGCTTTGACACCCTGAAGTTGTACAGGTATTTCAGTGGGACTGTGCTCATCTGCTGGAGCAGATACTTCAGAGTGATCTGGTCATTGCCTGAGGTGATGTGCTGAACACTCCTGCTGCTCTTAGGAAACACTTGAGGGAAAGTTGGAATGGGTATGTCAGGCAGAGCACTTAAAAATGGGACAAAAATGAGGGAATATTTGTGATGCAGGACAATGCAGGTCAAATCCACATAAGCTATAAAGATCTGTGTGTTTCTCTCTAGAACTGCATGGAAAAGAACTGTTCTGTGCCAGGCGTGGGAATTACTGTTGCAAGAACATATTAAAAGTTTCTCTGTATGCAAGCCTGCAGGAAAATTTTCCCATGGGAGAGCATCTTTTACTGTCTTTTTATTCTGTATAAGTTTTCTGTAAACAAATCTCTGAGTTGCGATTCAAGGACATTTGGATTGCTCGCCTGTCTCCTGAGAGTGGGAGATAGAGGTTCTCTCTTTCAACCTATGAGGTGAAAAACTGTTATCTCTCTGATATTGAATGCTAGCAGTCTAGCATTCTGGTACAGGGAATGAAGAAGTAAGGATCTGAGCTCTGTACCTGGGCACATTATAGCCAAAATCCTCTGACTATGGAGTCATTTTAATAACTCATATTTAGCCTTCTGAAATTATTGTCAAGAGTCCTTTGTCAATGCATGGACCACGGTGATAAATTACAAAATCTCTAAAGCTGGAAATTAAATGCAGAAGATTTGAAGTGCCCATTGAAGGTGAATAATCTTAGTGATTGCTCCTTGGTACCTGGGAGCTCGTGAATCAGTGCCCTTCCACATGGTGGGCTCTGCTAGAGATGTGGATTCTTTTTTCATCCCATTGCACTATTCTTGGCTGATGGCTAGTGATTAGGATTACTGAGGTCCTTTAAAGCATTTCTCCTGCCTTTCATATCTCTCATAGAAGGGAGAACATCACACTCTTTTTTTCTTGGAGTGTTTTACCTCCCCTGTGTTGCTTCTGCTTAGTAAAGCTAATGCAATTAAAGGGTGATTATTTGATCCTGGTGGAGAACCTCTCCTGTGCCATATTTCCTGGAATGATCAGCCTCAAGTGACTGGAAGTTGGGCAAAGCTGAGGACAGACAACAGCAGGGATCCTGATGTGGATATTGTTGATCCAAGGCTTGAGATGCAATTGGAATTTTCTCATAATGTGAAATGGAGGCACAGATATTTCCAAGGATGACAGAGTAGCTTGCTGGGGTCCTTGAAAATATTTTTTCTGCTAAATGAACTTTCTGTCCTCTGTGGACTTGACTAAAGGAACAGATCATAATATATCCTAGAAATAAAAAAAAAATAATAATAATCTTGAAGCCTGTTTTCAGCAAAACTCTAAAAAGCAGAAATTAAAATTACTCTAAAATGTTGTGGGAAAACTCCAGACTTAGTGCTCATGACTGAGCTTTAATTCATCCTTTTCTGTATTAAAGAGGTGGGACCTTTCCTAGATTGATTTTTTCCATTCTAAATGTTATGGAATTATTAAGCAACGTTTGAGAGTGCACTAAATTTATGGCCATTATTTTGTAATGAATTCTGGTTGGACCGACAACTTTAATCAATTCTATCTTTCAGAAATATAAATAGGAAGGAGAAAGAAATAAATAATGTTTTGACCACAAGGCAGTGCAGCATTTGGAAATGAAGCTTGAAATGTCCAACTGAGTTGCATTAATGAGATATCAGGTCTCGAGTTTGTAACCCTGGCTGGGATGTCATGGAACCCAGTGCAGGCATGTGGAGACTGTCTTGGAGATTTGCTTTAATCTTCCAAGCTGGCAGGGTATGAAAGATTAAAATGCTCTGGATCTACCAGACTTGCCTCCTCTAGTTCAAGCTAGTTATTAATGTGCTATGTGGACAGCAATACTTTATTAATTGTATTGCTGGCCAGTGATCAATGTGACAAGCTTAGCAAAGAGCACAGTTATTCATCAGAGGGTTGTCAAGTAGTAATTGTCCTCATATGCATTAGAATAAGGCAGTGGGAGAGGCAGAATGGGTGTGCTTTTATCATTTTTAGGGGCAGGTGTCAACAAAATTAAAGTCTGCTAAGGTACTAGTAAATAAATAAATTGGAATTTATTTGCTCCAACACAGTCATACCACTACAAAGTAAGACAAAGGGTCATACATTAACAGCATTTATATTTTTAGATGTTTTTAGAAGTGCTTTCAACAAATTCTTTTCTGTATACACTACCTGTTATCAGTTACACTTTTGTAAGGGCAGGCACAAGGTTTGCAGTTCTTTCCTTAAAAAGAAAATAATGGAATAGTTGAGATGTAATTTTGTAACCATTCTTTAAATTATAAAATGTACAATTGTGCAACCATTGCGACAAGCAGAATTTATTTAGATCTGCCGTGACATTCTTTCACCTTTTGTGAGAAAGCACATCAGTAACAAAATATCAATGCTTTTCTTTCTGCAGAGGTGAAGACTCGCACTTTTCACCAAAGACTGCTATTTTAAGGGTTGTCAAAAGCACTGTGGAAGTGACAAAAGCAAGGCTGAATGTGTAATCTCTGTCCTGGTCCCTGCTGTACCTGACAGCATTAAAGTTTTTCACATTCTGTGTTTCCTCCACCATCCAAGATAACCTTCAGCTGTGGTGCTGGCACAGGATGTCTGCTGGATGCTTTCCACACGTATATGGGTCAGTGCCTTGCCCTACAACATCAATTGGCATGGAGCTTTGTATTTCAATTTATATTTAATACATGCACAATCAGGACTTCTGTTTTGGAATGCACATTATCTGCATTGTGTTTTGCTTTTACTGTGCTGGCTTTGTTCTCATGAGTTCCTGAGAGGCTATTGAACAGAAGATTTAGAGTGAACCTATCCCAGGAGTTAACATTTCAGAATATAGCTAAACCTGGCTGTAAATGATTGTTTGTTTATCATGCACCTTAATACTGGTGTGTTAGGCTGCTTCTCTAGGCCTTCCATCTAACACCTTCCAGGTTGCTAAACTCACTGGAAGTAGCCACAGAATCATGGAATGGGTTGGGTTGGAAGGGACCTTGGAGATCTCATTCCATCCCCTGCCACTGAGGATGGGGCAGCCACAACCTCTCTGGGAAACCTGTGCCAGTTTGCACCTCACAGTCAAGAATTTCTTCAAGATATCCAATCTAAACCTTCTCTACTTCAGTTTGAAGCCATTCTCCCTGTCCTGTCTCTGCATGCTCTTGTAAAAAGCCCCTTTCCATCTCTCTTGTAGGCTCCCTTCAGGTACTGAAGGCCACATTAATGTCACCATGAAGCTTCCCAGACTGAACAATCCCAATTTCCTCAACCTTTCCTCATAGCAGGAAAGCAGGGTGTTCCATCCCTCTAATCACCTCAGTAGCCTTCCTCACAATAATGGATTGAGGTCAGAGATGGGCCGAATTCTGGAATAAGGTAAGATTTGTTGAAAAAATAGAACACTTTGGTAGGAAAGGATGAGCAAAGGACAGTCAGTATTTAGACTATTAAAAGGAAAGCTGACAATGTATATAGTGTAGACTTGCTCATGATAGCCTGTTGCCTGTGTGATAATGAGACGTGTTCAGATTGGATTTCCCTGGCATTCAACAGCATCATTTTTAATGATCTCATCTGGAAGTTCTGCTTCTGCCTTGCTGCTCAAAATGATCTCATCTAA
This sequence comes from Leptocoma aspasia, assembly GCA_013399835.1. Taxonomy (NCBI): domain Eukaryota; kingdom Metazoa; phylum Chordata; class Aves; order Passeriformes; family Nectariniidae; genus Leptocoma; species Leptocoma aspasia. Next base: position 149,448 of record VXAX01003097.1, read on the forward strand.
ATACAGAGGAAAGTGCTTATAGAGACCACTTTATCACACTCCTAATGCATGTTATCAAGGTAAGAGAAATAAAATGTTCTGAAAGTAGGTATGAGAGATTCTTTGTCCAATTTCAAGCCCACACAAATAGACAAGAGTGAAACCATTAGTGTCATCAGCTTAGAAAGAAAATGAGCAGTGAATGTGAAGTGGGAGGAAGGGGAATTCACTTATGGAACACACTGAAGCATCAAGCAGGGCACTGTTTAGGCATTTCTGCTCTGTCTATTAAGATGAGGCACAACTGCTGGAAATCCATGCTTTACAGCATTAGGTGCATATTTTTATTGTACATGATACAAGGCAGACAGTGTTTTATTACTTAAAGAACAAAATCAGGCTTTGACAAACAATTTTTATCCACATATGTCAAGAACAAGTATTCTGAATGGCAGAATCTTGCAAAGACTCAACTCAGTGTATAAATTAGTAAAGTTTCATCTCAGCTTCCCCAGCACAAGGTGAGCAGTACTCAAGGCATATAGTCATCACTGCAACCTGTGGCAAGGCAATTAACTTGACAAAAGTATTCCTTGCAAAATCTCTGCAATATGTTTTCTCTAACATGCAAATGTAACTCATTCAAATATAAGTTGGTTTAGCCGTGTTCTGACTTCCAACCTTGGAACACTTTGCCTCAATACCTGAAAAATTTTGTTGACAGCTGCTTTGACAAGTGTCAGACTGGCTGCTATAGTTTCTCTTCATCCCTGATGAGATTTCTCCTCATCTTGGTGTTTGTCTACATTTGTTGGTACTCTGGCCAGTGTTGCTGTGGTCTGCAGAACACAGGAATCTAAGGCTGAGTATCCTGGCATTTGTACTTCACAATAAATTAGAGGATTTAAATAATTGCTGTTTTAAAAATAAATGTTTCACTATTCTGAAATAGGAGAGTGAATTAGTTTCACCAGTTATGTTTTCTACAGACAGTTTTTATTCTGTTCTCTCTTGGGTTAAACTGGGGCCTTTGACCCTTGAATAATGGAACAGCCATCAAAGAGAGAAGAGTTCTGAGGAATAAACATGGTAGCTGGATACTAATTGTTGAGCAGTTAAAGCTTTCAGATTGGCTGGTGCAGTCAGGGAGTGAGGGGGAGCTTTTCAGGCAGAGCCCAGCAGGTTTGTGCTTGTGCTGTGAGTGGATGTCAGCAGGGGTGTGAGGAAACACGAGGAAATGTGTCTGTATTCAAGAGGTACTGCCTTCCTAAACAGCACAGAACTGTTCTAGTACTGAAGGTGGACAAATTGAAGCTAAGCATATTTTAAAGAGTTAATCTTGTGGGTGTAATATCTGCCTCATTTTTGGGCAGCTCACTGGAGGCAGGTGGTGCTGTGCAAAATTCCTGTCTGATATTACACAGGAGATCGTATTGAATTTATCGCCCCTTAGCTTTGCTCTTTTGATCCTTACATCTTCTTTAGCTAAAGGTTATGGCTTTTAATGATAAATTTAGATTCTATAATACATAGCTGGAGACACCAAGAAGTCAGGGCCTTTAGTACATACATGGGGATTGCTAGGTAATATTTTTTTCTCTCAGGATATTTCTGACTGTGTTTTTTTTGTCCCAAGATAGAGATTAAAAATTCTCCAGGCCCAGTTCTTGTCCTGGACACCAGGAATTGATAAGGTGCCCTTTAAATAGTGAAGCCCATCCCGACATGAGATTAAATTCAGGGCAGGCCAAGATGCTTCACTTAAGAAAATGTAAACTCCTGAACTAAAGGTGGGGTGGAGAACTGAAGCCCTGAAAATGACAGCTGTGTTTTATTTCTTCCAACTATGCACAGGTTACAGCTATTTCAGTTTTCAGCACCATGCCTCACCATTGCAGGGCTTGACAACAAACAACTTTCCTAGCCAGCTGGGGAAAAAACAGCATTTGATGGCATTTTCCTTGAGCAAGCAGAGGGAGCTTGGTAGGCCACCTGACCAGCCTGGGTAAAGTTCAGCTGAGGGACTTCTGTATGATCTTTCAGCTAGAAAGCACAACAGAAGAGGAAAGGTTGTGTGCTGTCAGAAGTCCTGTGGGTCAGGCAAGACACCAGCAAGTTGCTGACTGTGTCAGTTATAAAAGGTCAGATTTTGATCTGTTAATCTGGTATAAGTTGGAGATTTTCCTAAAATTAAATCCTTACAAACATCTTACTCAGTTTTCTTAATTACATGGAGTTCGAGGTATATTTGGTAAATGTTTCTAAGGCAGTATCTGCTCAGAGAGGTTCAAACAGCTTGTCAGGTGCAATTCAGACCTTTTTCCTTAGTCTGCTTCCAATGTCTTTTGCAGTGTGTGGGTTCAGTGTGACCCTCCAGGTGACACCAACACATGGCATGGCTGCCCACAGCAATTCTGTCTGGCACTGTCTCTTTTGTTTACTTCTGGTAAGCTTCTTCATCTGTTGCTACAAAGAGTTTCAGACTTGGAAGAATGGAACAAGGAAAATGTGGGTTCATTCTGCCTCTGGTATTACACACACACCCCCCAATATATGTGCTTTATAGTTTGGCCAAAATCCAGCTGGAACTCAATGGGCCCAGTGCCACAAAAGGCAGTAAAAAGTAAATAAATAGCATCAAAAGAAGGGCTAAGGAGAATCTCCCATCTTTATTGGATGCAGAGAAAAATACAGCAGCAAAGGATAAGTGTTGCAAGAACATATTATAAGTTTCTCTGTGTGCAGGCCTGCAGGAAATCTTCCCATGGGAAAACATCTTTTACTGTCTTTTTACTATGTATAAGTTTTCTGTAAACAAAATATCTGGTGTGTGATTCAAGGACATTTTTCGATTCTTCTGTCTATCTCCTGGAAATGGGAGATATGGGATTCTCTTTCAACCTGTGAGGTGAAGGACTGTTATCTCTCTGATATTGTAAGCATTCAGCATTCTTGTACAAGGCAGCGAAGAAGAAGCATCTGAGCTCTGTACCTGGGCAGATAATAGCCCAAATCCTCTGATTATGGAGTCATTTTAATAAATCATATTTAGCCTTCTGAAATTATTGTCAAGAGTCCTTTGTTAATGAGCAGACCACGGCAATAGATGAGGAAAAGGCTTAAAACCTTAAAACCTTCTTTCCACTTAAAACCTTCTTTCCCTCAGCCTTTAACAGTAACACCAGTTGTTCTCCAGGTGCACAACTCCCTGAGAGGGAAGACAGGGAGCAGAATGGAGCACCAGAATCCAGGGGGGAATGCTCAGTGACTTGCCACCCAGACACGCACAGGTCTGTGGGGCTGGATGGGATTCTCCCAGTGGAAGTGCTCCCTGTCCATCACTTCCCAGCACTCTTGGCTGTGGGGAGATCCCAGCTGACCCGAGGTGAGCAACTGTGATCCTTATCCACAAGAAGGGCCAGAAGGAGAGTCTGGGAACTACAGCCTTGTCAGCCTGACCTTGGTGCTGGGGAGGGATTCTTAGTCTGGAGAAAAGGAGGCTCAGGGAGGGCCTTACTGCTTTCTGCAACTACTTGAAAGCAGGTTGTATGGAGCTGAGGGTCAGTCTCTTCTCCCAAGGAACAAGCGACAGGAGAAGAGGAAACAGCCTCAAATTGCATCAGGGTTTAGATTGGATATTAGAAAAAAATTCTTCATGAGAAGGGTTTTCAAGCATTGGAACAGGCTGTCCAGGGCAGTGCTTGGAGTTACCACCCCTGGAGGGATTTAAAAGGTGAGTAGATGTGGCACTTGGGGACGTGGGTTAGTGGTGAGCTTGGTTGTGCTGAAGGAATAATTTGACTTGATGAACTTAAAGGTCTTCTCCAACCTAAAGGATTGTATAATTCTCTATTTTTGTGTATATATATATATAAAAGAATGAGATTTACTTCCTCATACACTAAACCTTGTTTCACTTTTGGAATATTTCTTTCTATTTTGCAGTGTCATACTGTATAGATGTGACAGCTGAGATCAGGAGCTGTCTGCTTTGGTACTCAGCAGAAATCCACAGTATGTCTTGAGTTTAGGTGAGAGAAAGAATGCAGTGAAAGAAGTATAACCCCTTGTTAGGAGAGTAGAGGTTATGTCAGGGAGGAACAAAATGCTCTGTCCAGATTTTAAACAAATACAAACAAATGACAGATGTTTCTGCCCATCATCATGCCCAAGCCATAGAAGACTTCTTGAATGTCTTATTTGATCCATATGCTGTCCTACTTGGTGTCTTAAGTCATGCTTATATTAATATCACTCTAAGATTAGCAATTTCCTGTAGGAATATTTGAATTGCATATCATAGACAATTAATATAAAAGTCTTTCTGTGGTGCCTTTCATCTCAAGAGTCTGAGAGTTTTTCAGTTTTGAAAAATGAAGATGAAAAAATGTTCATTTTCTGGTCTTCTTAAGCTTTGCTGTATTGAAGAGCACTTGTGGTTGGCATCACACCATTAAAAAGCCAGGAGCTGATAGCCACGATATTTCATGTGTGGTAGGCTTTACAACAAATTACAACACTGACTGCTGAGACTATCTAAGTTGCTGGAAAAATGGATTTAATTGTCTATTCTGAAACTATTTCCAGGATCAAATAGAATTTCTTTAACTACACATGCTCTTTATAACCCTGGTTCAATTCTGTTGCAGTAAATCTGAGGGGAGAGCAGAACAGCAAGTTAAAAACAGCACTGAGGTTTTATAGCACCAACATTAAACTGTATGTCATCTTGAAATTAAAGTACTGCACTGAAAGGTTTTCTACTTACAATGATTTGTTACTATGTGGGTATCTAATTTGCATTTTAAAATCTCTTCTTGCCCAGTGGCTAGGGGCATGGTCCGTGTGTGTGTGTGTGGAGGGGTGTGTTTCTTTGTGACCTCCATCTCCACTTTTTGTCTTGCTCAAGTTTGTAGAAGTTACTCCCATTTAGTGAGAACTCTGTTTTGTTGCTGTCACCAGCTACATAAGCAATTAAATGACAAATGGGGACAAAATAAGCATTAAGCACAAACAAGACTAATCATTATTGTTTTACAGTCCTTACTGGACATGATTTTCAGTGTGTGTTCATATCTGAAATTAGATACTTCCATTTTGTCCTGGTTTAAGTGGTTGCTGGAGATTCAAGGCAATGGAAAATTCAACCTCTTACACCTTACACTGATTCTGGAATATATAAACACTTGATATGTGTAAAGTCCAATGGTAAAGGGCATTGCTCTCTCTAAGTTATGTATGATTGCATGTAAGTTGCCTGGACTGGGAAAGGTGCTTTCTTCCTTAGGTCAGAGGAGCCTGAAAAATGCTTTTCTGCAGCCTGGCTGATTCTCTTTCCCATTCTGATCCTCCTGGCTCATTGCAGCAGCCTCGGGCAGTGAGCTGCTCCCCATGTCACACTCAGCTGCATGTCTTGGCTCTGCCTGGCTTTCAGCTTGGGAGTGCTCAGCTCGGTGGTGCAAGAGGTCTTGTTCTCCCTTGCTGCCTCCTAAGGCTGTGCAGCTCCTCAGCTGGGTGAGACCTCCAGTGCAGGTCTGTGTTGCTAGAACATATTATAAGTTTCTCTGCATGCAGGCCTGCAGATGAGTTTTCCCATGGGAAAACATCCTTTTGCTGTCTTTTTACTCTGTATAAGTTTTCTATAAACAAAGTCTCTGTGTTATTCTTCAAAAACATTAAATTACTCTGCCTGTCTCCTGAGAGTAAGAAAAAAAAGTAAAAAACTTATCTAATATTGTAAGCATTCTAAAACTTCTTATACAAGGCAGTGAAGAAGAAGCATCTGAGCTCTGTACCTGGGCACATTATAGCCCAAAATCCTCTGATTATGGAGTCATTTTAATAAATCATATTTAGCTTTCTAAAATTATTGTCAAGAGTCCTTTATCAGTGCATAGACCACAGCAATAGGTCTGTGATCGGGGGGCTATTGCCCCCACATAACCTTTTGTTGTACTCAGCAGTGCTCTGAACACTGCAGTGACTCTCAGCATCAGGCACCAAAGTTTCTTTCCTGAAGTAACTCAAAAGCGAAGTGTCTGAGGGTGTGATTTCCTTTTTTTCAGCTTTGGAATGAGCAAGGATACTGAATCACAGATGTAATACAGCACGGTTGAGGTTGGAAGGGGCTTCTGGGGGTCATTTGTACCCTAGCAGGAAGGCTGAAGCAGGGCTGCCTAGAGCTGGCTGCCCAAACCATGGCCAGATGGCTTTTCAATGCCTCCAGCAGTGGGGATCCTGCAAACTCCACGGGCAAGCTGTGCTAGTCACGTTCACAGTAACGGAGCATTTCCTTATATTCAGCACCTCCTGTGTTCCAGTTTGTGCCCATTGACTCTTGTTCTTTCACTGGGCACCACTGCAAAGGGCCTGGCACACCTTCTCAGCACCTTTCCCTCAGGTATTGATGTGCTTTGGTAAGATCCCCTTGGGCCTTCACTTCTCCAGGCAGCAGTCCCAGCTTCCTCAGCCTTTCCTCATGTGTGATGTGCTCCAGTCCCTCAGTCATCTTAATGACCCTGTGCTGCCTTGTCTCAGTTTGAACAGACAGGTGTCTGCTAAGGAAGGCAGGAGCCTCCCTTGAAATGGAAAATGTAAACCCCCTCCCTCCGAATTATTATAATTTTGAAATTAAGGGGCTCTCAGGCAAAGATATGGGAGTAGGAATAACAGTTCTTTATTAGGAAAAATAAAAACAAAAATGCAGTAATACAAAGCAGCACTGAAAGAGTCAGAATATAACCTGGCACCCTGTGGGTCAGGGTGTTGGTGGCAGTGCCATCCAATGGTGGCTGCTCCTCCTGCAGTGACAGATGTGGCTCTGCTGGAGCAGGGATCCTGTACAAGGGTGGAGTTTTCCTCTGAAGCTCCAGGGCTGGTGTAGATGGGCCTGCTCTTCCTCTGGGAATGCAGTGGGAAAGGCTGGCTCTGGTGTTCCAATCCTCAGATTCTATCCAGGTAGGAATGCTTGGCTCCTCCCCCTGGGTGGAGCATCTCCCAGTGGGATGATGGAATTTTATCAGTCATGCAGTGACACTCCATGGCCCATGAACAGAAGATAATTAATAATCAATGGCCCATGAACAGAAGATACCTCCTGGAGGGAGGATGGGTTGTGGATGGGATAAAGAAAACTGCCCAATGCACAGGAGATAATGCCCCACCTCTAACAGATGGGAACAGAATACACACCCCCAGCCACATCTTGCATTTCCAACCTAAGACATGCCTCCAGCACATTCATGGGCTCAGGACCCCAGGTCAGCAGAGGGGAAGGATCCCCTCCCCTCCCTCAGTCTGAGGGTGATGCTCTGCCTAATGCAGCCCAGGAGACCATCAGCCCTCTTTGGGCCCTCAAGGGCCCACTGCTGGCTCACGTTCCACCTGATGTCCACCAGAACTGATGCCTTAAGTTTTAGCTTTCGTATTTTCCAGGTTCTGTACTGCATTAGTATGTAACTCTGAGCTTCATATAGAGTGTTAGCAAGTTCTCCTCACAGTTCAGTCAGACAAAACAATCCTTTTCCAGCCCCAGAACCAAGGACACCACTGCAGCTTCAGGCCCAAAAAGTATAAACAACTATTGCCGTGGTCCGTGCAGTAACAAAGGACTCTTGACAATAATATCAGAAGGCTAAATGTGATTTATTAACATGACTACATAATTCAAAGTATTTGGGCTATTATCTGCCCAGACCGGAGCATCTGAAGCTCCTGCTTCCAGCCCCGTCCAAGGAATGACAGAATAGCTTACACAATCAGAGATAACAACTTTTCACCTCATAGGCTGAAAGAAAGAAAACCCCCATCTCCTATATCAGGAGACAGGCAGAGAAATCCAAATGTCCTTGAAACACAGCTCAGAGATTTGTTTACAGAAACTTGTACAGAATAAAAGACAGTAAAAAGATGCTTTCCCATGGGAAGAATTTTCTGCAGGCCTGCATGCAGAGAAATTTATAATATGTTCATGCAACAAACAACAGCAAATTGAGGGGAGCAAACTGGGAAATGGGACTGCATAACCTGGAGCTGGAATTGGACAATTAACCTCAATATGGAAATGGACCAAAACTTATAAAAGTGTGAAAACTCGGGATCAGGATCCATCTTGGGTGGAGCCACGGCCAGGCTCTTGCACTGCCCAAGGTGTATCCTCTGAGGGCCTTTTAATGAATCCCTACTTTATTCCTTTAACTCTGTCTAGCCTCTGTTCTGGGCAGCCTCCCAAAGCACCAGAACCCCCAGGGTCAGGGCAGAAAGGAGCAGGACTGGGGCCAGAGGGTCTCAGTCTTGGCTCCAGGCATTGCCTGAGCCTCCCTGGGGCTGGTCCCTGGCGCTTGCCTGGGCTCTGACAGGGAAAAGCACGGGACCTGAGCCCAGGAGAACCAAGAGATCTCCCCTCCTCTGTCCCACTGGGGCTGTGCTGGGCTGAGGTGGATTGCCAGGCCTGCAGGTCCCTCTGCATGGCTGCCCTTGCTCAGGAGGGTAGGGAAACTATTGAACATCAGCCTTGTGGTGGCTGTGAAGGGCATCTAACCTCAGGAAGTAGAGTTGAAGTGATCAACATGGGATTTACAGATGTGAATTTTTGACTGGCAGTTCAGCCCTGTGGAGCATTTTATCAAAGTAAGAGGCTGAATATTGTAAACATTTTTAAAAATAATTAAAAAAAATTTAAGATTTTTTTAAAAAATTATGAGCATAATTACTGCAAAGCCTATGCTCATTTTACAGCATATTTGTAGTTTGGTTGTTTAAAGTGCTTTTTATTTCCATGTTTATGCCCTGGGGACTTTACAAACTGTGAGCTAGTCTAGAAATATGTGAAATTACTTCTGAGAATACTTGCTGTGCCAAAGTTTGGGGGGTTTTATTTTAAAATAATAAGTAATGTTCAATTTAGTTAATTCCAGCATTTAAGAAACAGTGTGGGGAAAAAAGAGAGGAGGAAGGTGCATGGCAGGGAGCATCTTCATTGTGTTTTTTTCTTTTGAAGGGAGCAGGCCTAGAAGTCTTCTGAAGTGTTTTTAAAAATATCTGTTTGCATTTATTACCAGCATGTTTCCTGGAAATTCAATTGTGAATTAGGTCTCAGGAGACAGGTTTCCTTGGCCCTTTTCTACAACTTCTCATAGCCTCAAACAAATCCTGGTTCATTCATGCTCATATTTCTTGCCTGTGGAAAGAATAATTGTAGATTTCTGCAAAACTATACCAAACTTTTCTTTTTTTAAATATTGTAAACTTTTGAGAGGAGGACTTTGTGATGCTTAATGCACTTGTCAAATTCCCCCTTGAATGGAATTTTGGAAATGGGTGACTTCAGACAAGACTTCAGACTTCCTCTTCCAGGTCGAAGTGGTTGCTGTTCAAAGCAGAACAAACATACAAGTAGGGGAAAAGTCTCTGTTAGTCAATAATGTAAAGGTGATGCTTAATATCAACCAGGTTATAACTTTTCTTAAAAAAAAAAGTGCAAAAGTTTCTTTTTCATCCTCCAGCTCTTCCAGTGTGCTTTTTGTGGCAGTGTTTCATATTGTCTGTGAAGAAGGTGCTTTAAATTTGTAGGAACAGAGATTGAGTTGAAATAGTGTAGTCAGACAGTGTTTTAGTGCTGCTCACCTTGTGCTTCAAACGAGGATGTGTTGCTAATAAAGTGCAAATTTGCATAGCAAATTGAGTCAGATTTCCACCATTGTTAAGTATCAAACTTGGAAGAAATGATTTAGGTTCTGGAGATGAGCTGATGATGTGTTTGCTCAAAGGACTTGGACACATCATGGTATGTTGGTGTGCTTTGGGGAACAAATATTTTGTTTTAAAAATGCTCTGTTGGAAGAGGAGGGTGTGAACAGAACAGTAATGCTCAATTCAGTAAGCAATGAGAAATTTTAAATGGATAGCTCCACCTTAATTTCAGGTGGAAGAAGGAAGATTAGTGAACAGCTGTAATGTGTTTATAAATGTTTTTCTGCAGTTTTGTATTATAAGTCATAAATTACATGAATCAATTGTGGGGTTATTTGAAATATATTAACAAGGCTTTTGCAAAAAATTAGCTTATAAAAATGAACAGAACACATTTTTCTGCTGTATTTTTGGATCATTCCTCTTTAAGCGGCGTGCATCTCAATTCCTGGAATGCATGAAGAACAGGCTTTATATTTGCAGATGTAGAGAATTTCACTGTCAGGGAACTGTGTTATAACAGAGTAACAGTGTATTAGGCCTCAGTTGTGATAAATCTAAAACTGAAAAGAATTAAGCATTAATCTTCCTAGATTTTTTTTACTTTTGCCTATTATTTTTAGTACTGTCCACTTAAGATGGAGTTAATAAAAAAAGCCAAAGTGCCACAAGAATGTGACTACTCTTGGGTTGTTGTCCTGGTTTGTGTAGAACCAGTTGAGTAGAACCTCATGAAGCGTGGCAGGATACTTGTTCTGAGAACTTGATATTCTGAAGAAAAGAACTAAAGGATTTGGGTAGCTTACCTAGCTGTCAAATTTTCAGGCTTTTCAGCCAAGGTTGCTACTGCATGCCAAATCTTGCAGAGGCTTAATTTGAGCTACAGCAACAGTTCAACAAAACTGTTTCTGTCCAAAGCAGAACTGAAGGTGATAAAATTAAATGAATAGCCGTGTTGTTTCCAGGGTAATCAAATTCAGTAAATAGGAGTTCAGTAATCTCTGATCTTTTATGTAGCCCCTCAGTGTTATAATTAATTCAGTCTTCAGTCTGGCAGGTTGTGGATTATGTTTAAGATTATCACCCTGATGTGTGCCAGCTGAGCTTCATTGCACCTGAAGGCCTTTAATTTGGAGATTATCTGGAACCTTGATCCCAGTGCTGGTGACCTCTGTTATCTCTGCTCTTCAGAAAGTGTTTCTTTGCTGGTCCATTTGCACTGAGAAGCACAGCAGGCAGCCATCCACAGTATTTGTGGAGGTTCTGCTAATGACTTAGGATCAGCACCTACCCTCCAATTACAGTTTACTAATCTGGAAACTAACAGCTGCTGAGGTCTCTGTGGTTCTGTAGAAATGTGATATATCTTCCGTATCTAAATGAAGAACTGTGGAATGGTTTTGATTAGGAGTTAGAGGAGCTACAGGGACAGTGGTGCTGTCTGCCTGATTAGCTAAGCCTGAACCTTTAAAGTAGCTGGTCTTAGAAGTCAGTCAGACTGGGAATTGAGCAGGGATATGTTTTTAGGGCAGTCTGTGAGCAGGGAATAGAAGAGATCTTTCTAAAAAATAAACTCAGCTGCTTACTGTTTATACATCCATATCCTTGATTTAACATGAAGTTGTTGCCTCGCTTCTGTTCAGTGGAATCAAGATTAAAGGCGTGTTTGAGTTTTAAATAGCTCCATGGGTAAATGCAGATTTCTAAGATATAGACCAAAATCCTTTGAAAAGACCCTTTCAAAAGCTAGGTATTAGAAATGCTTTTCAAAGTACTGCTATTTCTATAAACTTACCTTCACACAATGTTATGTCAAAAAGTTCAGCATGTGTGACACTACTCTGGAGGATCTGGGCACTGCCAGAGGATCTGGGCACTGGTTTTGATGATGCTCTTAGTTGTATCTGTTCCAAACTCAAACTTTACCTCTTGTTTTCACCACTGTAAATAAAAGTCAGATTACTGGCTGTTGCCATTAATTTGTTTCTGTTCTGTGCAACTTGCTGGAGGCTGGAAAGGAACATTCCAAGTTATGTGGCATTATTGACAACAAACACACTCAAATACATACATAAACATGCAAGGAAAACCACACCAGGGAACTGTGTGGCTCTGGCTTTGAAGCATAGCCTGACCCTGTATCTGATACAGCCAAACTGCTGCTGCTGTTTGTAATGTCACCCATGGAATTACTTTGCAACTGGCAGATTTTGGGTTCTGGCTCAGTTTGGGATGTCATGCACACCCATGAGTTCCAGCATCTCTGCTGATACGGTAGTGGATACATTTCCTCTGTGATGTGCTCTCCCCAAAGCTCACATTACTGGTAATGGGAACCTAATGAATAAATCCCATGGCAAACACAGCACTGAATTTAATTCAAATTTGTCAAGAATCTGAAGTAAATATTTATTTTTATTTTCTCCTCAGACAGATTCCTCAAAGCTTGCCCCAAACTTTCAGATGACAAATTGTTCTAGGGACAGCACCTTTTTGTGTAACTGATACAGTCATAAGAATTCAAAGAGCCTTTGGGGAGCACACTGCTTATGCCTGAAGACTATTCCAGTGGCAGGAGTTTGTTTCATAGAGGATTTGTGTATTCACCACAAGCTCTGGATTTACAGCGTTTAACTTTCAAGTTTCAGTCAATGGGCTCTCTGCCCAAACATCTAAAATACTTTTCCAAACCACAAAACCAACAAGACTCCTTCTGAATCAGTTCTCAGACTCTAATTTCATTACTTATTTACTTTGGGCCTTTTCAGTTAGTCTGGCAGTATCTCTAGAAAGTTACCAAAATGGGATACCGAGCCACTAAAAAAAGGAAAAAAAATCCTCTATGTCATGGGATATTTGTTGCACAAAATGTCCAGAAAATACCTCTGAAGCTGCTGCAGTGCAGTGACTTCACCTGCTCAAAACCTGAGTGATATCCACAAAACACAGTGACATTCAGGGGGACCTGTGAAACAGCAGGGGTGATGGACGAATTGCCAGTTCTGTTTATGGCTTTCCTTGTAGGTAGCTCTCATACAGCTTTTCTCACAACACGGTTCCAAAAATTATAAAGTGCTGTACACGATGTGCCTTTCTAATCCACATTCTTTAGAGCTATTGAAATAGCAGGATTTTTTGTTCTTCTTATTTAGCTATGAAACTGGTGGATAATCCTTTCTAGTTAATCCAAAACATTCAGACATTAAAGAAATATTTTAATTTAAAACATTTCCTTTAATTTTTAAGGTATAAACAGCTTTGGGAAAAGTATCCAAATTGTTTCATTGAGAATATAAAAAAAAAGAGAACCAACTTTTGAACTGTATTTTTCCTCAAACTCTTTGTATTCAGTCCAAGTACACAAATAATTTAGATATCAAATTATGGATTTTTAAAGCAAATGTAATAAGGAAAAAATCTTGGCAAACTCTACTCATCTCATTTTCCTTTGAGCACAGCAGAGAAAATTTAGATAAAAAGCAAGCTAAACTTTTTTTGTTCATTTCAATACAGCCTGTGGCTCCTGACCTTCTCAGGCTGTGCATAGAAACACCCTCTACAGCTTCAGATGGAGATTTGGGATAACCTTGCAGAGTGTGATCTGTGCTACCTATGTGTGGCTTGAAAGAGCAATCTCTTTAAAAATTCAAGACAGTTTCTGTTGCAGATCAGTTCTCATGTTCAGCATGTGGGGCTGAGGACCAGGCCCAGCTCCTCCTCAGGGGCTGCTTATGTTCTTCTGTCCTTATGGAAATTACACAGCTTCGTGCTGATGCCTTTTCCCTGACCTTAGAATTATGAGCCAAACATGATTAAGGGATAAAAGGGTTTTTAACTTGGTATTTAATAAGGATTCTTAGGTGCAATAATTTGTCAAGGTGGACTACGCCAAAACGCACACACACGGTATATCGTGTATAAAATTTTATAGACTTTTCAAATTAACATATTGACAAAGATTTCCCTATGAGAGTCTTCAATGAATCATGTGACATCTCCTTATTTTAAAATATTTCTCCACAGATGGGCTTAATCCTAGTCTACAGAACATGTTCTAGAGAGAACCTTGGTGTCTCCAAGATAGCATGAGGCTTTTGGGCCTTTAGGATGTTTGGTCTTCTGGCAGAATACCAAATATTAAAATATTATATTAAGATATTATACCAAATGTTAAGATATTAGGCTTAAAGAATTATAAGTATATATGCTAAGAATATTGAGAATACATAAAGGTATATATAAAGAAAAGGCAAAACAAAATCATGGCATCAGTGCCAGCTCGGGGTTCATCTTCTGAGAGAGGACCCTCAACTCCAGAGTCACTCACAGCTCTGAAATCAAATCCTTTGAACCTGTGACAAAGCAATCTGTGGCACCCCTAGGCCACAGATTGTGGCCCCACGTGATGTGGGGAGGATGTTCCACCAATACCACACTATGGAAAAGCCTCTGTAAATAAGTGTGGAAAAGCCTCTGTAAAAAGTGTCCTGCTGTACCTGTCATACCTCTGCCTTGCAGGGAGTCAACAGGGAAAGGCTTTTGCCTTCATCTTTTCTGCTCCTCCACGTGACTTAGAATCTGACAAGTGTTCGAGCCTTTTTTGAAGAGGTGGGAGGTTGGGCAAGGGTGACTTCAGCTGCAGGAATGTCTCATTGAAGGGGTTTTTTGATGAAATGGGTAATTGCTTCTTATCAAGATATATTTGTGAGGCAGAGGAAGGGAGATGATAGCTGGGATCACTTACAAGTAGCTCCCTGATCTGGACAAATTAATGTGGATTGAAAATGTTGTAATGCACACCCATATGAGCAGTATCCTCTGTGAGAGATTCTCAAAAACATTGCTTGCCATGTGACTTTCTACAGGGAGGAGTTCCAACAATTTTACTTATTTAAGGAAGTTGTGGATTGGAAAACATCAGTTCTTTGTGCAATTTGCCGTTTTGTTTTTATTGTATATTATATATTATTTTTATCTCTGACCCCAGTGTGTCAGACCTGAGTTGTATCTCCATGGCATCATGGAACTTACTGGATAGCCTAAGGGACTTGGAACAACATGTGTAACTTGTATTTAAGGGGATCATTATTTGGTGCCCACCTCTAAAGGTGATGGTGGCATCATGCCTTTGAGGAGATTAATGTTTCTGCAGTGACAACGTGGGGAGAGAAGTCCAGCAGCATTAAACACTGAAGTCCCATGGAGCATCTTGGGATGTCAGGTCATGTGTCATTAATGTAAAACAGTGAAGTATTTAGAGTACAATTGTGAATGTCTGCCTGATATTTAATAAGGCCAGAAGGGCGAGGGCTTTGTCTGGTTCATTGCTTGACACAAACCCTCAGCATTTTCTGCATCTGCAGTGTGATTAGCTTCACAGAGAAGAATTTAATTTTCTTTATATAATGCTATTATTTCAAACTTTAAAGACTTGATTCTTTCACACAGACAGATCTTGGAAGCTTTCTGTTCAGTTCTTAAGATTCTCTCTCCAAATGCTGTTGGCCTTTAGTTCAGTTTCTTCGGAAGCTGAATCTCTTGAGGAAAGCTCTTTCTGCTTTAAAGATGTCAGGTTCCAGGCATCTGAACTCCTCAAAACCAAATTTGTTTTCTCACTCAAAGCACCTCTTTGCAGCTAAGGCCCCTTGTTTTTAAAGGGATATTGCCAATTAAAATTGGCCACTGAGGGTAGATATATCAACTTCAGGCCTCTAAATTCTCATGGAAGTGTTTTTTAAGAAAACAAATATTCTCTTTGCAGTATTTAGAACCTGAATATTTCAGCATCAAAAAACTTGTGGTGAAACGGATAAACAGAAAGCCCTTTTTCCCTATCCTTCTCAAGCCCCCTAAGTTCTGAGGTGCCAGCAAATGGCTGTACAAAAAAAGTTTGCTTAAATTAGCTTTTGCTTAGTTTCTAATTTTCAGTCCAAAAACTAAATGAGCCATTGAAGGAAACCACACTAATGAGATGTGCTACAAACCGAAACACGCCGAGGGCAAAAAGCAGGCTTTTAATTTGTTCAGCTTAGATCTCAAACATCTGGCTGTGATGGACGATGTCACTAAGCACATTAAGAATATCGGAAATAGACTTTTGCAATCAGTGCCTCCTCTGTTTGCTTTTCTCCGTTTGCTCACTCATTTTCTTGGCACACGGTGGTGCAGGAAAATACTTTACAGGGCAAAGACTCCGAGCTGTAAGTTGAACTTTGGTTTGGATGTGGACCACTGGGCCTGGTTGCCAACTCCTTGTTCAGTCAGCTTGCACCACAGCTGGAACATACACACACACACACACTCTGTAAACACTGAGTACCCCTGTGCTGCTCAGGAGTCAGGGATGGGTAGAAGCATCTCTTAGAACAACAATCTCAGTGGAGATGGAGACTTCAAGCAGCAGCAAACCAGAGCAGTTTTGTTGTTCCTCTGTGTTCAGAGGCCTGGTGGGATTCCTGGGGTTAGTATTCCTAGGGCTAGGATGTGTAGTCTGAGCTTCTGCAGCAAGAACTTTGGGGCACGGCTGGACTTGTATAAATTCTTGGATAAATTCTGCTGTTGGTCACAGGACAGCTTCTTCTTGAGAATGTCTGGCTTGTGGTGACTCACTGAGAGCATCAGCGTGGCTGGCACGTGGTAGCACTTGGCAACCAGCACAGCCACAGCCAGCCAGGCTTATCCATCTGAATAGGACAATTTTCCCTTTTCTCTTTTGCTCCCAAAATCAAATGTCTATTCATGCACATTTAGATTGGTCCCAGAGGAGAAATGTAGCACTTTACCTGCCCTGCCATGCAATGTGGTCCCTCATTACTTTCTGTTTGCACTGTTAACTGGATACCCGATCTTAGAATTGCCCAAGTCAGAGAAATAGATTATTTGACCACAAATCCTTGTAAGCAGGCTAAAGTGGAATCTAAGGGACCCTGGTATCAGTTGTTGTCTGTAAAACTATTCTTGATTTTCTTCACTAAAGCTGTATCCAGACAAAGTGAACTGTGAGCTCTGACCTGCTCAGTTCAAAGTGGTGCAATCCACCCAGATTGTTTGCAGGAGCTGGTTTTGGGGTGGCTCCCCAGTCAGGTCAGGTGTGTACACTTGTAATCTGTTGAAAGAGAGCTGCAGTGAGAATTTCTTCTATGCAGCCCCCCTTGGTTGTGGGTTTCCTTGTGAAGCACTGTAAGGTTTATCTTCATGTAGCAGCAGCCTCTCTCCTCTGCCTGGAGTTGTGGTTGCTCCTGCTGAGGCTCACTGCCCAGTGGGAAGTTCTCCATCCCTGGCAGGTGACCAGTCCATGTGCAGAGCTGGATTTGTGGTTGTCAAGTAGTCTGATTTTACCAGCTTCCTCTTTTTTTTTCTCTTTTTTTTTTTTCTTTCCCCCTAAAAAAGAGTAAATCTGTGTGGAACAGGACTACTGCTCTGTCTTGCAGATATATAGGTTTTGTTTTTGCTGAACTTTAATTTTTAGAGAATGCTAGAAAATGCAGGCAGTTGTTTTATAAGTATTTTAAAAACCAAGCAGTTGTCACAATTCACAGCTTCTGCTCTGTGGATCTGTCATACTTCTTTGTCCTTTGGGCATTTTAATGCTCTGACCCATCCCTCTGCTTTGCATGTACCTGAAATCATATCTATGTAGTCCTTTGCTAAATATAGTTAATGTCAATCCACCATTTTTCTTTTCTAAGTTACTCTTTTATATTGCTTAAAGTAAAAATAGGTCTGCATGGAGAAACTTGTGTTTTTAATGGATAAAACTTAATGATGGGAGAGACAAGAATCACTAGCACCATCTATTCATTGAGAAGCACCATGTGTGTGTATCTTTGCAGAATTAGGGCACAAACCTCAGTAGCTTGAACTATGAGAATTGCTCCTTTTACAGTTTCCTCTAATTCAAAGGCACTCTGCCAAGCAGAGTATCCCATCTTTGCTGATTCATGTCTAAATTCCAAGTGACAAATTCCCAGCTTCTCCACTCAGTGCTTCCAGCAGAATTATTAAAAAACAGAAATTCCAAGCCGCTTTCTGGTTCTTACTGCTTGATAAAAAAATAATATTGTCAGCTTTAAGGGAGGTGACTGAGAGGTTGACTTTGATTTCTGTCTGGAAATGCTGATGGCAAGACCTCTGCTCTAAGAGCAGTGGGGGACCCTGCCAAGCCTTTTTCATTGGGGGATCTAATCCATGGCTCTTAGGGGGTTCACAGAAAGCATAATCAGATTGTCTAGTCTGATCCACTTGGTGTCAGAGGTCACTGAATTTCATGCAGCTTGCTCTGTAATGAGTCTTATCTGACATTCTCCAGCACTGACAACATCCAAGAGGTCACAACACTGGCAGTGGAGCCAAGACCATGAAGAACTTGGCTCTTGAGTGGTTTTAGCTTCGGCATTGTCTTAATTCATGTCTAAAATTTGACCCCAGTTCCATTGCAGTATTTAAGTGTGCAACTCCATCAATTCCAATAGTTGCTATCCTTCTAAATATGTCTTGACACCTGGGTCCTTGTGTGTACAGCTGGATTTTCATTCTGTAGAGTAACAATTGCATGGGTGTGTTTGGCAACTGCAGAACATGTTGATGAAGTGGACTGCAAAATTAATCCAAAGTGGCAAATGGTAATCTGAAGTGAAATGCAAGCAGCCTCTTTCTTATTCCAAATGTACTTTCCTACCAAATAGTTTGGAAATGCCTCCAGTACATAGAAATTTGGGGTGAAATGCTTAATTTGTTTTTCATTCTACAGCAAATACCTGTGTAGGGAAATTAATCTGGAACATACTTTCAATAGCAGGAGGGATGAGAGGAGAGAAGAGAAACCTAGTAATGTTAGAGCTGGGTCTGATGGAGGACAGAATTTTGGAGCTGAATTTGTTCTGTGAAAAGGGAATTTGGCAGTTCTGAGCAGTCCTGTGTGGGGTTTTTTGGTGGTCCCCACACAGCTGGGAACCTGCCACCTGGGCCCTTTGGAGGCAGTTCCCTTGTGAGTTCTGTGCAAGGGATGAAAAACGAGCAGGACTCTCTGTTTCTTGCTCTTCAGGCTGTTGTTTATTTTTTTCTTAAGTTCAGCACGCCGTCTGTACACCAGACTGAGCGTATGAGAAACAAGGCACAAAATGAAGCAAAATGGAGCAAAATGGAGCAAAATGGAAAGCAAACACCCAAAACCAAGGACTTCTAAAGCTAATCAGTCCAATTACTTTCTAACACGTATCTTGTTTTTACTTTTCTACCAATAACTCCTACTAATCTACTCATGTAGCACTTATGCCACTGCTTTCTCTAGCCAATAACCTTGTGTCACTAACACTACAGAAAATGGAGTGGAAGAAGAACAAGAAAGGGATGAGACAACACCCAAAATCCTCCATCTTGTCCCCTATTCACTCTCATATTAAAATCCCAAAACCCTAAATTCTTCACCCTGTGACAAACTATTACTACCACTGCTACTACTACTACTACCTAACTCACGCCTGGATACTCCAACTCATCCCAAAGCCTTGGCAATTTTTTCCCTGGGACAGAGGTTAAAAGCAGTGTTCTGCTGAGGAGCAGGGCTTTCTAAAACTGTCATAGAAACATTCCCTGTGCCCTGGATTCCAACAGTTCTGTTTCATAGTGCCATATAACAGGAAGGCACAAAACGGGGAGAGATTCTGAGCTCTGTTCCTAAATTCCAGGTCTAACTAATCAAAGCAAATGGGATGAGGAAGCTGGAAATTACTGCCTTAGAAACTCTGAGAAATTGAAAAGGTAACTAACATCACTGGGTCATGAGTTACAGTATCTAAGTGCAGTTTATGAATATTTTGTTTTATGAAAGAAGGGAATATTGAAAAGTAGATAGGGATAGTCTTAATAATTTGAAGAATGATCCTGCACTAGCCAAGGAGAATCATCCCCATGAATAAAAGGCTGGTTCCCAAAGATATTTCTGTGTAGATTCATCAGATTCATCTGGAACTGAGATGCTTTTGGTCTTTAAACTTAATTAACTTAATGGTCTTGCATGAGTACAATTAGATGAGAGCCCAAAAAAGAATGGTTGACATAGGATGGACTAACATAATTTTTATCTAAGATCAGTTGCATGCTGCCTGAATGTCCTCTTCTTTGGTTGTTTTAACTTGTAATGTACAGCTTCATTTGATGCCCCCCTTCTCTTGCACTGAGAGAAATGGTGAGCAATTGATTCCTTTGTGGGATCAATTAAAGCTGTTGTGGCTGCTTTAAAATGTATAAATACATTCTGTTTCCCTGTTGCCAACCACAGTGTGACCTTACTTAAAGTTGCCCCGGTCACCCTGGCACTGGCCACCTCAGAACACCTATATTCTCATTTGGATTTGGACTTGAGGTTCAGAGTGCTCTGAAACTGCTGAGGTGGCATGTGGTTTGTGTAAGCAAGTGATAGATATTTTCATAGAGGTGCTGGGTATTTTCTTTTTAAATCTGATATGCCTGGAGATGTCAGACTGCTGGGTCAAAGTTTGCTGGCCCTTGGAGAGATCTGCATAGGAATAACAATCTGTTTATAAGATGCAGTGTCTTTTTTATTAGATTATTTATTGTTGCCAAGGAGAAGAAAGCCCATTTCAGTGCACATGGGAAGCTGTGGATCAGTACAGCATGTGCTCTTGCAGCCTGAGCTGTGCTTTGGAGCAGTAAAAGCTAAAAACCATCAGAGGAGAAGTGCATGCTGCAGAGCTTGGAACCTGAGTCTTGGAGCTTTTGTAATCTCTCTGCTGTAAGTGGCCAGAAAACAAGCTTTTCATCAGGCAGAAATGCTAAGAATAGCAAACCCCACACTCAGGCTCTGCAAATAGAAGACCAAACTTGTGAAACTGAAACATATGGCAGAAGGCGAGCTCAAGTGCTGCAGGCTTAGCTTTCAGTTTGCAAATGGGAGAGAGATTTTTGCCAGCTGCATGTGCAAAAATGTGAAAGCAAAGATCCTGTAGGTAACTGAGTTCAGAGGAATGTAAAGCTTAGTAATTCCACCCTGCCCAAATACAGGGGAACAGTCTGGAATTGTATCAGGTTACCTGGGTTAATTTATATTGTACCATGTTGCTCTTAGTCAGAGTTTGACCAACAGTCAGTTCTGTAATAATAATTTTTTTGTGTTTTATGTCCATGTGATTCTCTGAACCTACTATTTGAAGTAGTGAGAATCCTCAAGATATCTTGAGGCTTCAAAATTGGTGGGAAGTTGCTCTGGTGGGCATGATCCTTGCCAAACAGGAAATTCGAGAGACAAAAGCATTCTTCTGACGTGAAGAACACTTGAATTTCCTCTTCAAAAAAGCTTGAGATGAGGTTATTACCCTGATGTGTGGTTAAGTGGGCTGAAATACATGTATTTGTAAAGGGAATAACAAATTCCCTTATATGTTAAGGAAAATATGAGATACCTGAGCTTAACCAGGAAGGACAGTCCAAGTCCCTAGAATTTGTTTCCATCCAAATATAGAGATAAATTTTTTGTCCTTTTGGACTTTGTTAGTGCTGGATCTCAATCCATCTTCCATATGTTTATGTAGAATTTCATTGGGCACAACTGGACTGTGATATATATCCAGCCATAAAAAATACAAGACTTCAAGGACATCTAATCCTTAACTGGAAAGAGACAGTTTGATATGTCACATGCACTATTCTGCTGAATTCTGATATATTGACAGGAGTGGGACAGAATGAAAAAAATAATCCAGTAAATCTTTGCAGGAAGACTGAAAGGACAAGGCTGACTTCAGTGCATGGTTAAAGCTTTGCCTCTGGAGTGAAAGAATCAGAGGAAACTTGCAGTAATGAATTTTTATATATTATTCTCAGAGTATGGTGCTGGGAGAAGTGGGGAGCTGCCTTCTTATCTGCTGGGACTTTCTTGAACAGAAAGATATTTTCTCTGCTGAGAAATCAATGTGAGAGCTATTTCAAGGATATATCCCACAGATCCCATTATTCAGTAGACCTGGAGTTCTCATCCTGATTTGACACTGAAAATAGAAAGTTAAGCATACAAGTGCAACAAAGTGCTTCAGCACTCTGGTAAGGACACACTGTATGAACTGGTTGGCTGTACTGCAACAGCCTGGAGAACATGCCTGTCTATGCCAGCATCACCTTTCTGGCTGCCCAACAGCTCCAGAAGAAGCCATGAAGTTTTTCTCCTAAAGGAAAAGTGAGAATTAGCCATCAGGAGACATCCAACCCTCCACAGGTGATGACTTCTCCAAGCAAGCCCCACATCACAAAAACTTCCCAAGGCAGCCCAGTGTTTTCTCAGCAGCCACACACACCCCACCATTAGATGGTCCTAAACTCTTTGCCCTGAAATGCACCTTCCACCCACAGTCAATGTGTACAAACTGAACATTAAAAGACACCTTTTTTTGCAAGAAGGGTTACGGCCCAATTTGACTTCTAGGTAACAAACTTTTTTTATGACCTCATCTGTCACTGAATTCCCCTATGCTTTCAGGTGCTTAATTATTATTCTTCTAATTGATAGAGAAGCATCTTCCATCACTCCCTGCTTTATTATGTTTCCTAACTTCTTCTGCCTTCCAAGGGAGGAAAGGATCAAAGCAAACACAGACATTTGCTCAAAAATCATGACCTCAATGTGCACCACGACATTGTCATATCTGATACCTCCCACCCCACTCGTACTTCCTGTATCCTGAGTACTGAGTGCAGTGTATGAAATTCAATATCAAAACTACTTCTTATGCCACTGAAGACAATAATGGCTTTCCCAGATACCTGCTGCTAGGACAGCTCACTAACACACCAGAAAAAAAAATCACAGGCACGCACCAAAGGAAGAAGGAAAATCCTAACAGGAGCCACTCTGTCACACCCAGACACAGGACTGCTGTTTTCCTCAAGTCTGTACTCCCTGCTGGCAAATTACCTGAAATGTTACACAAGTTGGCAGGGACCATTTGAAAAAAGTGCTTTTTAGAAAAAAATAGAAGTTTGCTTCTGCTCTAGTAAGTACCTTGAAGCTTCATCAGCAATGCTGCATTTAGGTAATTCATAATAACATGAATTGCAGTTAGGCTGAGTCTTCTTTTACATACAATTTTAAAAGAATCATAGTCAATTAATAGATCTTAAAAATTTTGATGTAATATTAATTTCTGGCAGCTCTAAAGTGCAGAATCTACCTATTTGTGTAAGTTTAAACAAAAAGCAATTTTTGTGAGCTCAGACAAGCTGATCAAAAACAGAGGTCTAGGATTAGCTGTGCACAGAAGGCAAAAAGGCCAGGTCTTTCAGTATTTCTTGTGTTCCCTATCAATAAAAGGATAAAAGGCTCTACAGAGCAGGACAGCAATGTTTCAGCCTATGGAATGAGCACATCCCTTTCCCGTACCCTGCAGCAAAAATACTTTAACCTAAATCTAGTGTTCTCACCTCCTGAATTAATGTGCAGTTGACTATCTTTAGGGAGTCTTAACTGCCCCAGCTCCTTTTGCACTGAAACATTGTGGACTTCTCCTGGAGTGAAAGCTGATCACACCTTTTGCTCTGATGAACTGAGATGTTCAAGTTAATAGGCACACTAAGATGCTTTACTTGGGGTTTATTTATTCTGAATTTGATTCTGCTGTTCCTCATATATTCCCATTGTAGTGTGTATGTTCAGAATGGTTACTTGAATCTATAGTTGCACAAATGGTGTAGGAAGGGATGCTTTCAAAACACACAGCTGCTAAATTATGCAGGTTTATTTCTAGTAGATGATATCTGTGCTGTATAACTGTAGTGGACCTGATTATTTCTTGAGCTGCCATAAGTTAACTCTCTGCACTCTAGCTCTGTTTAATCATATTCAGATGTTAATCTGATGCACATATTGTAATTCAAGATTGTGACATTGAATTTTTGTCCATTTATCCAAATATGGTAATGGTTTTTATTTTGGGTCATCAGGTAATAGTTTTTCAGGCTCTGGCCACTAGAGTATGCACTCTTCTGCTCAGGCTGGAATATCAGCCTTCTCTTTTGCCTCTGTAAAACAGGTGGAAGATGCCAAATATGCATGTGCTCCTAGGTCTCCTATTGGTTCCAACAGTAGTTCATTATTCCTTATTTGAAATTACCTTTTGTGTGATGATCAGTGTAGTTCTTCCTGAAGTAGTTAAAAAAATAAAAAAGAGTTGAATGAGACTGGGGTTTTTGGTTTGTTTTGGTTTCCCCGTTCTTCCCCATCTGGAGATTGCAGCTCTGAGATGTTCCAGTCGTTGTTTTGGGGAGGTTGCAAGAACACCTCCTGTTCTGGTATTTTTTTAACAGGGAGAGAGCAAAAAAAAGGCTGCCAGAGTGGGTTATCAGTGCAAACAGTGCACATGGTTTCAGCATCAGGAAGGCCTGCTTCACTTTCTGAGGCAGGGTGTTTCTTGTCATGTTGGGAACATTGTCTAGGAGCTGTAGATAAGAAACTCCTAAAGGTAAGTAAAAAGCTAGACCCTCCTATTAGTTTTACATTGAATAGAAAAATTTCTATGGGATTTTGCTGATTTTAGGTGACAGTTATTTATCACCAACAAAATCTTGTTTGCTTCTGAAACCTTTGCTTCACACAATTACCTGGCCACCTACTCACTGTCTGCTAAACATGACACTGCTTCATTAAAGAAAGAAAGAATTTGATGTTTTATGGAGGAAGTATTTTGGGATTTGTATGTATGTAGGTGTTGATAACAGAGCTAATAGGACCTTTTCTGCACTGCTATTACCTCACCCGCCCATCCCTAACCTGTGGCACTACCTGGGGTTATGTCTGAAGTTCAGCATTTTTTATTTGGCTCTGCTGAAGGTGTGATGCTCCTCAGCTCATTTCTCCTGTTTGTCAAGGCCCCTCTGAGCTGCAGCTCTGATCTGCAGAGATGTGCTGGTATGACCTTGTTCTGGGCCCAGCATCCCAGTCCCTTTTCACAAGCAGCCCCTGATGGCTCTAAGCCTTCTGGGGCTCTCCTTGCTCTATTTATAGCCAGATGCCTTCTATTTTTAGAGCCCAAAATAAAGGTTTGTTCCTGAAGGTGCTCTGGAAGGGTTTTACCTAAATCTTCTAAGGATTGCAAAGTGTTGAATAAAAACTTAAACACCAGATTTGGTATTGGCATCATGGGCATTAGTAACATGCAGGTATCTTGACTCTGCTCTGGAAATGAGCAGTCTGTCATTGAGCTATGAAAAGGTAAATTGGGAGCAAGCAGCAGCTCAGCAAATACCTGTAAATGGGTTTTTTTGTGTTAGCCCTGTAACATATGTCACAGACTCCAAAATCTGTCCTGGAACCTGTTAGCAAATCTCTCTGTAGCAATTGCCTCAGCTCGAGGGTGATGCAGTTCATTCACTTCAGCTGTGATTTCTGCCTTCACTCTTGTCTACAAGATCTCTACAAATGCTGTAGAGATTAGGTGGAAAACTTTTATCTTAGTGGAAGGAATTGGATCAAGGTCTATTTTACCAAGCATTTGGAGTCTATAATTTTCCCTGACTTTTCCACTAGATTATTGGGGGCCATAGTTAACAAGAGGTAAAACAGGACATCATGGATAATATCCGCTGCTAAATGTTCTGGTTTGGGCTTATGAAAGTGGGTGTCAAATGCTATTTCATGAGACAATGAACTGAACCTTGTTAGCAAGAGAATGTACAGAAAGACCCCAAACCATGACAGTGCCATGAAGGTTGGTTCAAGAGCAGACAGGTGACCTTAGGGGAGGAAAAACCCCATAAAACCAAGCAGCCCTGACTGTGCCATAATGCAAAGTAGCAAGAAAGAATTCCATTGTAGCAGAAGGAAAAATGAACTGTACAGAGAGTACAATCGCTGCCACGGGTGACCTCTGCCATAAATATTTTTGGGCAGGATTCGGTAAAGTGGAAAACAATTGCATTTCCAAGTGTGACTATTGAGTTTTTTTTTTTTTTTTCCCTGTGTTGGCATGAAGTTATAGAGGCCTCAGTTTGGAAAACTGGGGCCTGATCTTTTGGAAAACCACTTTGTCCCAGTCGTCTTGTAGTATTGCTGAAAATGAAGTTCATGTTTTTCAATAGTCTTGTGCACAATCAGGTGCAGATTTAGTAGCTGCATTTGAAAACCACTTTTAAAATTCTTTTGCTTGCTTGTTGCTCAGATGGGGTGTGCCCAAGTTCACAAAATTATGTAGAGCTTAATTTATTAAAGGTTTGAAAACAATTTCAGATCTTCTGCAAGGTTCTAAATAAGTATGAAATCTTAGAAGATAATTTTGTGCTTGATCTTACATTTGTTTGAAGTTAGTGGTGAATTTCCCATTGATTTCATTAGTGTGGCATGAGGCTCCTGGGGCAAAAGTCTCAGTGTATTTTGGTCTATTTTTGGACTTATGTTTGCAAGAAGAGTGGAATGAGTGCAGGCATCTCTCATGAGTCAGAGGAGAGAATTCTCTAGTGGGCATAGTTATAATAAATTTAGCCCAAATCCTTCAGCTGATAATTTGAACTAAGGCAGTGAGGAAATAGTGAATACCTTGTCAGAGGTAATATAATTCCTGACCTCCTCCAATAAGCTGCAAGTCCTGTAACAAAAATAAAAATATTTTTAAAATAACTGGGATGACTGTAATTTCTGTCTGGTTTGTTCCTTTTCTAATGAACATGGTATCTGCTGCAACTAAATCTGACAACAGAAACCTGGAGGTATATTCTATTAGAAGCTGATGCATTCTGTTTTGTTCAGTATATTGTTAGGGTTTTATAATGGAGCTTATTAGTTGTTTGGTTCTCTTAAGATTAGATGACAAGGTGACTATATTCTCTAAATGTGTTTATATATTTAATTAAGCAATGCCCATCTTGATTTTACAGATGGCATTGCTAAAGCAGAGTAATCTGTGCTGTGAAGAGGTGCCTGGTTTGCCAAGTAGTAGCTTTTGCTTAATAAACTCAGATTTTGCAGTGCTCTCACACTGCAGCACAGGTGGCTCTGTCGGTGCCTCTGGGGCAGGCAGAGGAGGAGATCAGCAGCTCAGTCAGGAATATAAAGGCCAAACCATAAAGCCTTTCAGGTGCTCACCTCTTGGGATCTGTGGATTGATGACTGTTTGGTGTCTTGTCTTCTTGCTGGTTGGTTTGTTTGTTTTATGTTTTTTTACCTTCCTGTATTCAAATTTCTAAACTGGCCCTTGGTTACATATTTAGAGGTTGGATTTGGTGCGTGTTCCATCTGTTTGGGGTATATGCCCGTCCTGTTTCCATTCCATCTGGGGAGAAATTTTGTGCTGCAAACTCCATTCCAATCAAGATCATAAAACTGCCTGTCTCCTTTGTTTCTATGAATTGTGGGAAGCCTTTTAGCAGGAAATGTTAAATGTGGGTTCCCACATACCACCAAGACTATTATTATCCATTGCAAAAGGGCACACTGCAATTGAGCCTTTACTAACTTCATCCTTGATTCCTGGTAGACTGCCTTATTTCTCTGTCAATTCATTTTCCATGTAGCTGAAGAACTTTTATATGCAATAAAACTTACAATGGTTGTAATTTTTTCCCCTCAATATAATTTTGACATCTTTCTGTCCCTTTTTGCTAGATGCATTCTCCCTAATTGTCAAGAAGATGAATATTTCTGGAATTGCCTTAGGAGGAGT
The DNA here is from genome assembly GCA_013399835.1 of Leptocoma aspasia. Lineage (NCBI taxonomy): Eukaryota > Metazoa > Chordata > Aves > Passeriformes > Nectariniidae > Leptocoma > Leptocoma aspasia. The sequence goes on from VXAX01003097.1 coordinate 176,777, forward strand.
TCCACTGGAAAATAAAGAGAGACTAGAGTCTCCTAGGACTACCAAAATGCCTATCTCATGAACAAAATATGATATGGACAAAGTGAGATGGATTTTGAGAGTATAACCTGTTCGCTTCAGCAGGAATTGTGTTGTGTGATGGCATGGGCATAGTTTTGATTGAAAACTCTGAACTTATTTTGCATATGTAATAGCTACTGTACAAAACTGATGTGATCATAATTCATTTAATTGCAGCTAATAAATCTGTCCAGTCTGAGGGATTTTTTTTTAAAATGACTGTGTGGTAGAACGTGAAATCCTGCACCTTGGCTTTGGAGTGTCCATTCCCAACAGTGTGATCTCTCAGGGAATTGAAGGAGTCCTAATGGGCACTGGAAGCACAGTTTGGGAGGTGCTGATTTCCATGGAAATGGTGCCTTCCCACGGACCTTTCAAGCCGTGCTGTGAGGCATGAAGAGGTCAAATGACTTATCAAAGCCTTGCAGAACGCCAGCTGAAATTAAGATCTGATGTGCTTCTGGCTTGGTGCAGGTTGCTGCTCATGCCACTGGAACACAAAGCAGCTTAGCCAGGTGTAGTGGTTTTGGAATTTCTCAGTTTTGAATGTTTTCCAGTCAATGCACTACTGAGTGTGGTGGGTTTAGTGTTGGCAGATTGCTAGTTCACTCATCTTTTGTTGTGATATAGTAATCAGGAGAAAGGTAAAGTAGGCTTAGAACTTCAAGTAAAACATAAAGAAAATTTATTAAGAATAACTAAAAAGAAAAGAAGGAAAAAAAACCCCCAAAACAAAGACACACCTTCTCCTCCCACTAAACCATTTCTTTCTCACTGTCAATGTAAAGAAACAAAACATTTACTGGGAGGTAACCCTGGAGCAGTTGGCTGAGCACTTGAGGACTGCAGTTGGAAATGCTGAGGGATTTGCCTACTTTTCTGGATTCCACATGGAAACACAGCTCATTTAGAGAGGGACAGGAAGGTGTTGCTTGTTGTTAAGGAAGAGTTCTTGTAAAATTCTAATTTCTTATCATCTCTGCAAGTTTTTGATGATAAAGCAGAGTTGTTAGACGAAGCCTGCAATGATGTGGGGAAGTGGGTATGAATTTACTGGTGCTCAGCTGGATTCCCATTAGTGCCTTCCCAAAAAATCAGCCTGTCCCATGCAGGACATGTTCCTCCTCTCTCAGGGAAGAAGAATCTTTAGGGGAGTGAGTTGGTCCCTCCAAGCACGGGATTAGAGGAATTCTCTAGGTTTAATCAGGAGGCAAATGAGAAGTTTCTATACAAGAGGACACACTCTGTCACTGAGCCACTTGTGAACATAAATCCTTTGTGATGGGCTGACTGTCAGACCTGGGTTTTCAGCAAGAAAAAGGTGCATTAGCCTTGCTAATATTTAAAATTACAGACGAAGTAGTAGCATTTAAAAGAGCTCTTTTTCCTTGGACTTCTCCATTTTATTACACCGTTCTACTAAGGATATTACCCTAGCTTCCCTCTGGAAAATGGCCAGTGAACCTCGTGAAAGTTTTATGGCAGCTCATTACTGCCTAATTCACCTTTCAAAGTGAGAGGCAGATTTTCAATTGCTTTCCAGAACTTTGTCCTTGCTTGCTGTGTCTGAGGGCCAAGGTTTACACCAAATATCATAATGTCTGAGGCAGTTAAGTCCTAGTCATTAATTTCATGCTTATATTTAATCCTAAATAGACAGTGATTTTGCCATGTAGAAAAAGGGCTAATTTTGGAATATTAGGCTGAAATACCATACAGAAGCGCTGAAAACCTTTCCTTTTTGTGTTTTCTAGTTAAGGAATTTTGTCTTTGATTAATACATAACTGAACATGCGGTTGGATGTATCTAGAGAGTTTATATTCAGCATGGCAATAAAAATATCCATTAAACATCAAAAGGAAAAACATGTTTTGAAACACCTTCAATAAATATTTTGGGGTGTTTTTTTTTGTTCTTTCTTGCAAATAAAATAGTATTTTCTTTTAATTCCCTAGTAAAACATTTTATTATGCTCTTAAGATTTAGTGAGTTACTCTTCTACTCATGAAGCTGTTTTGCTACGCTTCACTACTGAACTCTCATTAAAAATAGGTAAATCCTAGAGTGCCTTCCCTTGGGATGGTAGCTGATTAGGTTCAGTTAGAATGCAGTGATCTTCCATGAAAAGGGAGATCTGAAACTATTCTCATTGTTCTCTGCTTTCAAAAAGTACCAAAAAGCCAAAAATTCATTTTTACTCTCATTTCATATTTTTCCAAAATGCTGCTATACTTTAATACATATATAGAATTTCCTAGGTGCTTTTTCAGTGGAATTAATTTTGCATCTAACTCCATTACTTTAATCTGGTATTTAACCAGTTTTTTACTGTCTCAGGAATTGCAGGTGTGTCAAGAGTGTGGAAGCCCCTGCTTGATTAGCAGTGTGACAGATTTCACCTGTAGTTTTCTTTATCTCAAGAAAGGAGAAGGTGATATCTTTCACCTGTGGACTTCTGGAGAGGAGATTTTGCACACTAACACAGCTCTTAGAAGTAAAATTGTCACATCAAACAGTCCAGTTTGAGTGTGTCACTTGAGGAGATGTAGCACAGAATTAACCTACTGTTAGGTGAGTTTATGTAGTGCTGCTTTCATAGGAGCTGTTAAATTTGGCAGGGACTAATTTTATTATGTGCTGGTTTTCCTTTATCCTGATGACAAATAGGTGATAGATATCCTGGTGGCAGAATTAGTCAAAAGCCAAAATATTCAAGCTTCCTCTAACTTTTGGTTGCCCAATTTCAAATTCTAGGCAGTGGTTTTGCAAAATGTATAATAGCTCTTGGTCACTTAGGTGTAGCAATGGGATAGTGGAAGAAATTATCCTGATTTAAAAGGCATGAGTTTGTTTCACCTCTCTGCCCAACTGATTAGGTTCAGTTAGAATGCAGTGATCTTCTATGAAAAGGGAGATCTGAAACTATTCTCATTGTTCTCTGCTTTCAAAAAGTACCAAAAAGCCAAAAATTCATTTTTACTCTTGTTTCATATTTTTTTCAAAATGCTGCTATACTTTAATACATATATAGAATTTCCTAGGTGCTTTTTCAGTGGAATTAATTTTGCATCTAACTCTGTGAGGTCCATGCAAAGCAGGAGGGAAAAAAGAAGAAGTGTAACAAATGTTGAATTTGTGATAAGACCTTACCAAAGCAAGATCAAATAATTCTCTAATAACGATTCTGTGACCTTTAAAGACTCAGGGTTTGAAGCCTGTGAGCAGGGATTTGTGTTTGTGAGCAGTTGCTCTCAGTTACACAGTTGGGATGGAGCCTGGTAGATGCCAGGCAATATTTCCAGCACTCTCTATTTGGGGTGGTTTGCTTTGTTTGCGTTGGTTTCTTCTGTTTGTGTGGATTTGGGGATTTTTGTTTGTTCTTTTTTACTTTTTCATTTTTCTTTTGTAAATAAAGTGGAACCTTTTTGGCCTGGAGGATTAGTTCCAGTTTCTCCTCTTCAAAATCTGTTTTGGTGTTTTGATAACAAGAGAAAATGAAACTTGCAAAGTAATCCACTCTGCTTGAGACAGGATTATTTTCAGAGGCCGTCAAATGAAAGAATCATCACAAACTGAGGTCTTTTTATGCTATAGAGCTCTCACACAAAGTTTTGATGTAAATGGGGTGCCAGATTAGTTCAGTTGAAATTGCACAAATGCTCTCGTGTGTCACAGAAATAGCAAAGTACAGACTTTCCAGCCTTGCTAATATAAAATCAAAGTTGTAATTTTGTAATCTACTATCAGCCAACTATCTTCAAACCACTCTATTTCTAAAATAAGCAATTTGGCTATAGTGGCCCATTTTCTAGTTGTATGACTTTGAATAAATGCTCTTAGTGGCACAGCATTGGAGTGTCACAAATACATTTGGTTTTGCACTATAAATTTGAAGATATTTTCCTGCTTTTAGCTGTGGGGTAAAAAGAAAATCATAAGTTTCAACTGTTTCCAATTTCAGAATTACCTGTCTTGCATTTGCTGAAAAGCGTAATTTAAAAACACGTATTGAAATATTGAAATGATCACCTTGGTTGCTGTGCTTCAGCCCTTTATTGTGTCTGATCTGTTTTCAGGAGGGCAGGCAGGATGGGCTCTGACAGAAAACAGTGGTTTCTCTTTAGTTCTGGCAGTAGCAATGCCAAAATCTTTGGCTCAGGATGCTTTCTGTGGGATATTTCATCCTGTTCTGAGACCTAGCAGGATTCAATTCCAGAGTAACTTTCTGATCACTCCTCTGTGTGCTACAGAGCTTGTCACTTTGTCAAACATTTGGAATCTCCTGATTTCTGTTATCCATAACAATCGCTGCACTTACTCATGCCTAGCTTACCTACAAGATTTAGTGCATATTGAATGTGTAACTCATTTATCACAGTGTGGAGATGAATTTACCCCATACTCCCCTATTTGTCTATGAAACATTTCCTATGTCCTGAAATCATGCTGGAGTTTGAAAATACCATGATAATTCAGAAAAAATCCACAAGAATCTCAGTCTGTTAGCTGGTATTTCTCAGTGTGCTCACAAATAATGGATAATGGAAGTGGATTTATCATGTGTAATAGCAGAATTTCTTGTGCATCACTTTGACTAAATGTAATAAATATTACAGTTGAGCCAGGTGAAATGTTATATAGCTAGTTAAGAACCTGCTATGTGTATTTCATAAGTACATTTTGTGCTTTTGAAGATTTTTGGGAAAAGTAGGTGCTTATGTCATTGCACATTTGCTGGCTTTTTTTTTTTTTTTTTTTCCTCCTGTCAGGAAGATTTGGGTGATTTATTGCCTTCTTATGATCATTTAGCTTATTTCCTGTGCAGGGCAGAGTAATGCTGGCCACAGGTGCAGACTGGGGGCTGTGAGCAGTCCGTGGGAAGGAGGCAACCTCACTGCTCTCCAAGGGTTCCTGAGGAAGTGGAGAGGGAGGTGCTGAGCCCTTCCTCCTGAGATCCAGTGAGAGGACACGTGAGAATGGCTCCAACTGGGCCCCAGGAATTGTTTCTTTACTGGAGAGTGGGGTCAGACCCTAGAACAGGCTTCCTGAAGAGGTGGTCGATGCCCCATGCCTGTCAGTGTTTAGGAGGCATTTCCACAGTGCCTTTAATAACAAGTTTCAGCTTTTGGTCAGCCCTGGAGTGACCAGGCAGTTGGACAAGGTGTGATCATTGCCAGTCCCTTCCAAATGGAATAGTCTGTTCTATTTTAACACTTGGAGTGTGTTACAGGGTCTGTCACTCTCAGTGGCAAGCAGAATCTCTCAAGAACTGTGTCTTGCTTAATTGCCAGAGGATCTAAAATATGCTCCTACCTCCAAGATCTCAGCTTAGCCATGCTACTGAACCTTACTGGATAAGGATTACTGGGGTGCACACTCTTCTGCGTGGCATCCTGAGCTGTATCTTGTACTGCATTTGGGACTTGGGTCCTGATTTGGGGACACAAGCTGAAATTAGCTGTAATAGATGATGACCACTGCTGACTTTAAAGTTCCTGGGGGGCCTTTCATTAGCATGGCTGGTGACATGCATCTGCCTCACACGTGCTTTTCCATCTCCTGGAAACTGAGAATATTTCTTTGCAGCATCCCCATCTTGTTTCCAAGACAGGCTTTCAGCTCACCCCATGAGCAGTGTTTGGTGACATATTCTGCATTTAGAAAACAGCTCAGTAGTTGTCAGTGTTTTAAAATAACTGCTCAGAAACTATTTGTGACAATAAGAGTGTGGAGACACCTGGGAATGTGGAGCTCCCAGCAGTGATCACTGAGAAGGTGGGCTGCTGGCCTGAAGTGCTACCCCATTCATCTTCCTAAAAAAATGAGTATATGACAGTGTGTGACAACTGATCTGTCACTGGACAGAAATGCTAATCCACATCTAGCAAACCTCTGCAAGTAAAAACAAAGCCTTATGTACAGCAACAGTTTTAAAAATAGAATTCTAAACTAATGGGAGAGTACCCCTTTGAATCAATTTCTTCTCATGTTGTGTATTTAACTGCACAATGCTATGTCAGATTTGTCAAGAGACAACTCACTTCCTTGTTTATAAACATGACTTCCCTTACAAAGTCGTGAGGCTAGACTTGAACACTGGGAATCAAACTGTGAAAGATTCCTGGAGAGAACACGCAAAGAGATAGCTCTCACAGCTTTGCATAAAATAGTTTTTCTGTGGTTAGCAATAACTTACTTTTAAGGTCCATTATTTCAGGACTCTTGAGCAAAACTTGGCTCTAGCAGGAAATGAGTTTTTCTGTTGCTTTTTTATTTTATTTTTCTCACAAGTGATTTATGGCTCTGTGTGTTACTGCTGAAGCAATACTGCCCAATATCACAGGATGGGTACAGATGTCTGCAGAAGTTTCCTTTCACCTATTTCATATCTTTTCACAATATAATTTTGGACAGACCCTAGAAGGTTCAGTGTTTCAGCTGTACTGTTTTCCTTGCTGGAAAAGATAATACTGAGCATTCTTCTTTCTGACATCAGTGCCTTTTACCTTGCTAATGCTGCAGTAGCTAAAAACTGAGAATTGGAACTGCTGGATGGATGGCCCTCCTAACTATTCCATTAATCTGTGGGAGGCCTATTTTACTTATAAGCTGCCCTGCCACATTCCTATGCCTGGCCTCCTTTAAGTCTGGCATTTAGGTCCAATTGTTTAAAACAATCTCTTGTTCTAGCTGGTTGGGGTGAAATGGAGCTATCTGTCAATTTGAAAAGGTCACTGGCTGTGTCAGAATGACAGTGATTCCAAATTATCCATTAATCTCCCAATTTAAAATTGTCATCCTTCTTATTACAGCCAGCCAGCCACAGAGGCTAAAATAGACCTCTTCTCTTACACCCATGACCAAGCAGCCTCTTTATTAGCTGGCAGATAAAATTGGAAGTGTGTACCAGCATTAAATATTCATTGACCGCTCTCTTAAAAAAAAATGTCTGCTAACAAGTTGAGAATATATGAGAAAACAGCCGAAGAAATTACAATTGATTTTCTTGTCTTATCTGCCAAGATTTTGGCTATATGATTAGTGTAACACACTCAGCATATTCCTGTATTGGCTTGAGTCACAGGGTGATCTATGCCACAGCTTCCTTGCCCTCTTTTACATTTTGGCTTTGGTTTGATATTGGGGATCCACACAAGGGTAAATTAGAGTACAGAAAGTCTCATTCTCCATGGAAAATAAGATTTAATAGCTTTTGCATTGTCAAAGGAATGGCTCTGGAAGATGGAAACAGTCCCAGGTAAGGGGTTTAGGCCTGAAAGATATTTCATTTTCTCACACAGGATGATGGTGCTGATGAGGTTTCAGAAAACAGGGGAGAGCTCTGAGGGGAATGAGGGCTTAGACTCTGCTTTTCCATGTTTGCCATCCATCACCTGAGCCCCAGCTGCACTGCTGGTGCTTTTTGGAATTCAGTAGTTGTAACTTGGGGGTTTACAAAGTGGTTCAACGGTGGGAACATGGCAGTGCCCCCGTGGTGAACAGAAGTGTAATCACCTATCCCTGCAGTGGAAATCCAGACAGCTTTGGGAGGTTTTTTGATGTTGTGTCCTTATGATGTGATGCCCATTTATACAGAAGAAAAGTATAAGCCAGGGAAGAGTAAAGAAAGGGAATTCAAGGCACATGAAAGGGCAGAAGGCACGTGGTCATTTCATACTCTGAGGAACAAAAAGAGTCTGCATGGACACTGATAACCAGGCAAGACTGAGTGCAAATGGTGATGGATTCACCAGCTTCATCTCAATCCTTGCTTATGCAAAACTTTAGAATGTGTCCAGACACAAAGTATACCCAGAGGACTTTTTTTGTTACTTCTTTGCAAAGGTATGTATTCATTCATGGCAGACAGCATGGCAGGTGTTGTCTGTGCACACCAAATAACTGTTGTGCCCCAAGGAAGGGACTGGTAAGACTTTCCGTTCAGATCTATCAGATAAAGGATAAGTTTATTTTATATCCAGCCAGAGATGCACAAGCTGGAGGCTGACTGCAGCTTTACCAGCTAAACTTTCTTTTCCAGGTGTGCAGGTGCCAGCTCTGCTTAGCTCTCCTCTGCTCTCACATGCAGTTTGTTGGGGTTATGGAAAGCAGGATGTCTGCTGTACCACATATTTTATCTGTTTCCAGTTCAGAGATATTTGACTTCCAGGAGAGAATGTGTGTGTATTTTTTTACTCTAGATTTCCACACCCCCCCACCCCCCCAGCTCTGTCTTTTGCAAGTTTAATTGCTCATTAAAAGTCACAGAGAAGCACACACTGGCACAATCTTTTGATGAAACACCTAATGACTTTGAGCATGTGATTTACGGACACAGCTTAAGTTACATGGGGACTTGTGTCAAAACAGGCCAGAGATAAGCTTGCATTTATCTATGGAAGTTAGGGGATAATTATGTAAAAGCATTGCATTTTAAAGGAAACAAAGACAGACCTGTGGGAAATGCATTTTCACAGCATGTATTAGCAAAGCCCAATCAACCTCCTTGTGGGAGGACAATTAACAGAATTAAAAGTTGGAATTTTAATTATCATACAAATTAGAGGGAAATTAATCAGCTTGTATTTTATGACTTGACTTGGCTTTGAGCATTGCTGCTCAAATTTTATAGCAAAACTTTGATTAATTGAGACACTGCATGAAAGCATAAAATCCTGACTTAGGTAGCATTTTAATGCCTGGCTCAATTTCCATCTGCTACCTACAGTATGGAAAGCAGCAACAAAGAGTCAATGTAGAACCAAGCCTTTGTTTGCCCCAGCAGAAGTGTCCAAAACCATTTCTCTGCATGTGGCCAAACTTGCTTTTTCTAAAAACTTCTCTTTTTGTCTTCTAACTACTCAACATGTTGCTTTGCACCTAGCTAGATTCAAATGTTAGAGATTTTCACTGACTCACTGGAAGCATCATTTCAATATTAATGAAAGCCCAGCTTTTTCTTTGGTTTGGGGTTGGTTTTTTTGGGTTTTTTTTTTGGGGGGTGGGGGGGTAAATGCTGCTACCTTGTGGGTTGTCAAGAGTGGCGAATTTCATGTGAAATCTGAAGGCACCTACAAGCTTAGGTGGGACCTTTGGAACTGCTGCCCCAGACTCAGCAACGCCCTGCCTTGGCAGGTATTTGAACCTTGTTTTGGGTTTTGCTGATCAGAACTTGAAAACAGTTAGAGGAGATTGTGGCACTGTGGGAGGATGGCCAGTTCCAGTTCAGCTGCTGAAAATATGGCTTTGATAAAGTACTTACTCTTTTTTGATTGTTCTTTTTCGCCCCAATGACGTAATTTGAGGTTTGGTTCCAGACTGATTAAAGACTCAAAACCTTGAGTGCTCCTTTACTAAAAAATGGGAGATCTAGATGAAGGTTCCCTACATAGAGAAAGGGGCTGAATTTGGTATTTGCACTTTATCTTTCTCTTCCCTCCTCTTCCTCTAGTCAACCTGTCAGGTTGGGTCTGCAAATCCTGAAGGATAGTCTTGCCATATTTGACATTGAAAATCAAAGAAGGCCTAAAGCTAAGCTCAGTCCAGGAAAAATTTAATCAAACACTTTTCACTGCTTTGTTTGGGTTGTAGAAATAAAATTCAAATAACAAAGTCTCAGAAAAAGCAAACCTGTGCTTCAGTCAGGATACAAAGCACAAACAGATTGCAGAATAAACTAGACTGCAATTTTATAGGATCTCAAGTTAAAAGAGGTAGTTTAATTATGATGCTGGATTTAGTTCAGAGCTCAAGTAATGATCTAGGAAGCTGGAGAGAAGCACTGGAAATGGCTGTGTGCTAACGAGGACCCCAGTCGCAGCTTTCTGTGCTAGTTAATTTGCAATCTATGTGGAGATCTGTTGGCAAGCCTATAAAATGAGATTTTGCAAAAATAATCACCACTTCAAAGTCTAGAGATACAGCATGAGGAAGCAGAAGCATGTTGACTGTCAAATTTCCACCTTGAACATTGTTTGGAAAGTTGACGTCGTTGCTTCCTACCTGCTGAACTGAGGAAGGCAAACTGTCCTTCACACCAAAATAGATCTGGAGCTCACCATTTCAAAAGACAGCTAACAGGAGTGGGTTTTGGCAACTGTGCCAGATATGCCAGCTAACTCAACATTCTCCACTTAGAAACACGAATAATTTTGTAGGTGTTTGGCTGAAGGGCAAGGGTTCAGTCCGTTTGCTGAAGGGCTATGGTGAAAGCATCCTCTTTTCTGCTCTGAATGTGCTGCTACTCAGTACTCAGCACTTTTATGGATTAGATCTGGGCATGAGATAATGTGTGTCTTAGGGTGAGTCCTTTGGCCACCTGAAGGTGAGCAAGGCCTCTAAAAGAAGTCTTCAAAGCGTGTCTGTGGAATAAGGTGATAAAAAAACCTGAGGCAAGAGTGCTGTGTCTCCTCTCCTCTCCTCTCCTCTCCTCTCCTCTCCTCTCCTCTCCTCCTCTCAAGGAGTGAACTCCACAAGGCTGCAGCATTAGAGGGACAGAAGAAAGTCAATGAGGTGGTAAAGATCCAAGGATTTATTGCAGAGCAGGTATTATGCAAATCAAACTAATTAGTTCATAGAACTGTCAGGTGGTCTGAATGGATGTGGCCATCAGGCTCTGTACAATGTCACAGTTTCACTTACCTGTCAGTTTACTTTGAGTTAGGTTGAAAACAAAATGTTCTTTTGTCAAAGGTACAAGTGCAACAGAATTACTCTTTCTTTTCCAAACACCTTGATTTTCAAGCTCAACCAGAGAAGCTGAGTAAGTTGCAGGGTTTGAGTACCACCTCAGGAAGGCTGGTGGATGTAGAATAGATAGTTTCAGTTGGAAGGGAGCTGAAGTCACCATCTAGTCCAGCTGCTGAGCAGATGTGGCACAGAGGAGTGCCAGAGGCCCACAGCTGGTTCTGAACAAGTCACTGCCCAGAGTGAGCTCAGCAGCTCTGCCTAAAGAGCTTGAGACATGTGGGGACCAGCTCTCTGGCTGTGTCCCTCAGGGCTCATTTGGGAAGCTCCAAACTGTGTGCTCTGGTTTGCAGTGACACTCTGGAGAGGAGCTGTGCTTGGCAGTGACAGAGGCATCCTGCTCCATGACAGCACACCTGACACAAAGTCATCTCTCTGATCTGAATAGTACAGGCAACAGATTGCAGCCTGGACCCCCTGTTTGTCTGGGGGAGCACAATGTTTTAATTCAGGGAAAAGGCATGTGAGGATGTCTCTGAAAAATGTTTACTGTGTGAGACCTTCTGTCATGATTGGCTGTTGTGCCAGTGCCTCATTTCACTGGGATTAGATCAGGACTAATAGTAACTCAGTGGTTAAGGGAGGGAGAGGCTTAGTTTACAAGATGGAGTTACATAAATGTCTTAGTCAAGGCTTCCATAATTGGATTTTTTAGGAATTATTTTGCCAATGGTGCTTGCCACTACGTTAAATCAATTGTCCCTGTCCTAAAAATAAATTGAGGAATCCTGAGCTGTCATCCATTTTATCTGGGGAAATGGACACATTCATGACCTCCAGCCTTGCCACTGTTTGTTTAAGCATAAAAGGACTCTTAGTTTTCCCCCAGATTTTAAAATGAAGAAGTCACTGACCCTGTGTGAGATGAGGGGTGCCACTGTATCCATGTGGTGAATGGAGCTCCGTGCAGGGGACTGGAGAGCAGAGTAGGAGGAAAACCAGGGAACTCTGGGCTCTCAGTGCTAGTTAAGGGAACCTTCAACAGTGTCTGGAGCTCGAGGGTGTCAGATAGAGCACACCTGAACTCCTCTGCAAGGCTGCTGCGTGTGGTCCTGGCCTTCCCTGGGCAATTTGAGCTCCCTGTGGGGTTCTTGCTGCCTCGCAGCTTCCTCATTGTGGTGGCCTGGGGACACTATCTGCTTGTAATTCTGGAAATGGAATGCTTACACCATGTGGCATTTGTTACTTGAACAATTTTTCCTTTTAACTTACACACACTCTTAATTTTTGACATGGAGGGTCACTTGAGATGTCTTCTGAAAATGAGGGGGTAGCTGACTCCTGTGACTTGATTTAGCCCAGCTGGCAAACTCAGTTAGAAATAAGGAACTCGGTTTAAAAAACAGATGCTGCAATTGAACCTAAGTATTCTGTGGTAAATGGAAGTGATTTTTAATTTTCTTTTAAGTACTGGGGTTTTTTTTTTTGAAGGATCAGGAGTTTGTTTCAAGTAGGACATCTACGTAAATGTTAGAAAGTTTTAAGTGTGCTTAGAAAATGGGAAACAATAAAAGCCAACATAAATGAGAAGTTAAACAGTTTACCCTCACTAGAGGGTAAATGTAGGGTAACTGTGACAAGAATTTCCCAAACACAGTATCCATGACTCGGCATCCCAGCATATGGCTTACATTAAAGTAAGCCCTCCAATTCTATACTCCAGATAATGAAGTCTACTTTTCCAACGATTGTGGAAGTAGAAATTCTCTTCTCTAAAGCCATATGTTAGAGGGAAAAGAATTCCATTCTTGCTGAGTGATTACTATAGGTAATTAATTAAGTACAGACTTCCCTGTCTAGAGTATCATTTTCTAACATCACAATATTTGACAGATGCAACCCATGTTTAGAGTTACATTTGTGAAGCAGATCATATGGAGTGCCTGGTCCTGACCATTCTTGGAATATTAGATTAGGCAGACCCTAAATGCACTCAGGATTTCAGGTCTCCTGTTCCTGGGCTGTCCTTACTGTTGCACATAGCTGGGCTTTAAACCCATGGTGCTTTCAACCATCATGAGTAGCACTGTGCAGTCAGACCTTATCTTGAGATCTGAGAACTAGTCTCAGATTTTTAGTAAAATGTCCTTTTAACCTCCAAGATTGTTTAATGGGACACTCACTGGAGCGGATACTGATGGGTGAGAGTCTAAACTTGAGAACAGAAGCAATGAAAACTTTGGCCAGGGAAGAGGAGAAAGTTTGCGTGGTGCCTGAGTTCTGACAAGAGTTTGCTCCAAATGTCAAATGAATTCAATTATCATCTCTTTAACAGAAGTCCTGTAGAGCTTGCTTGACTTGGAGCCAGCTGTAACTATTGTGAAAAGGAGACTGTTCCATGCCCACTTCAGACTGAATCTCCAGCTTCTGAACTGGAGATAAGGTTTGCTTTCATCATCTTTAGTTCAAGTGCATCAGTACATATCTTCCCTCCAGCATAACTTTTAGACAGCAGCCACTGTTCACTGTCACTGAATGGTGGCATCAGTGGTCACAAGCTGGCCTGAAGGCTGGCAGCTTTTCTGACAGTGTGCCCTTTGATGGGGTCTGTTTCTGCTGTTAGTCATGGAGATGGTCACAGCTGTAGACAGTGGCTGGGGTTGTGTATTCTCTTGGAACAGCATCACTCAATAAAGACAAGTGCTCTCCTGGCAGGTGTGGTGATCTTTGTTTTGGGAGAGTGTTTAGAGTTATCTCCTCCAGCTGGGCTTGCCTCCACAGGGAGCTCTGAGCACTGGGCTGTGTTACAGGTATGTTATGAGCTCTTTATTTTATTAATCCTGTTTGACTGGGGGAGCACAATGTTTTAATTCAGGGAAAAGGCATGTGAGGATGTCTCTGAAAAATGTTTACTGTGTGAGACCTTCTGTCATGATTGGCTGTTGTGCCAGTGCCTCATTTCACTGGGATTAGATCAGGACTAATAGTAACTCAACAATACAGCTGCTCTTAGAGTTAATTTGTCAGTTCTCTAGAACTTTACTTGCAAATTTATTTCATCTCAAGCAGGATGAAACCATTGTTCTTGTGCTTCTAATGGACTGTATTTCTAGTATGGCATATAACAGGTGGGATTCCCTGATTTTGCTATCAAATATTGGAGGTGCACTGCCTTGTAAAACTCCTGCAAAACACTAATTGACTCAGGTCCTTAAAGTGTAGTTTTGTCTTCATGTTTCTTAAAAATAACCAGTTCCTAGTGTGTCCTACAATATCTTCCTACTAATCAAGCACATAAATATTTCTATATAAATATTTCACAATTACAAATACATATTTTTTCAAATTTGAACTTACCTAAGAGGGAAAAAGCATAGATGAGTAAGCTTTGTAGTAAGTTGGAAGAGGTAATTATTGGCTGGTGGTGATTTTTACTTCTTTGAAAACATGTGGTCCACCTCTTCATCCTGAGATCCTCATCCCTTCTACCTGGAGGCTCCTAACTATGCATCTGTACACTTTTTCTATTCAGTAATGGATGGGAAGAATATATGCTACATTTTCTTCTAATACTTTGAATGCCACAGATTATGGGGAGAGCTCCATGCTAGGCCTCAGCCACCCTCAAGGAGGTATTCCACCAACAGATTTCTGGACTTTAGGCTGCTAGATCAGGCTGAAATAGGAGAATTTGGTTATGTGGGGTACTGATGTGGAAGCACTTTTAACTACCAGAGTCAAGCAATGGAATGAGAAAGGTGTTGCGTCCTTGTGTTCATTTTTAGTGCTACACACGAGTAGGCAGCCTCACTTTTCCCATCCCTTTTCCCATTCCCTCCCAGCACACTATAACCAGGATGCACATCTCCTTTGGCTGGGGAAGATCCACGTTCTGTGGGCAGTAACACGAGCTCTGCCCAGGCTTGGTGCTGTAGGTGATTCAGCTGTGCCACTGAGGCTATTCTAAAACAGCACTCTGTTTCTGTCACACTTGAAATTGCTTCTGCTTTCTCCACATCTTGCTTTCAAATCCCCTTTCCCCGTTCTGGTCATGTTTCTCCAGCGGTATTTAATCAGTGGGAGTTCCTGTTCCCTTGACTATTACTGCATGGTGTGGTGACCAAAGCTTGCTTTGTGAGAGGTGCATTTGGAAGTAAGAAAAAAGGCAAACCAAAATTGTGGAGTATGTTTTATTCAGTGCTATTTGAAGGTGCAGTTCTCCATGCTGTGCCAATTAGCACTTTTCCATAGGAATCTGAATCTACTGTGATTTTAATGGAAGAAAACTGTATTGACTGCAAGCAACTTTCTCAGTCTCATTTAGCCTCTGCTATTTGAAACTATGACTTTGAGCCATATCCAGGTATGAGTCTATTCTGTGTTGATTTTAAGGAATTGCTGTGTAGAACACAACTGTTCTCTATTCCAGTTAATCTAGTATCTCCAGATGGATAGAATTTATTTGCATCTTTTTCCTCTAAGCTTGTTCTTTGTCCACCTTTCATGTTCTGTGTTTGCAATACTCATCCATATCTTGAGCAAATTGTGCTCAAGAAAGTGGATGGCTTCCCTTGCTCTTGAAAGGATTCCTGCTTACCTGGCTGATACTGAGATCATAACTTTGGTGTAAATTGGATTGACGTTGATTTATTTTCAGGTGTATGTTACTGTCTTAAAGGTTTAGGTCAGTGCATTCTTCTTTTGGCATACAACATAACTTTCTAAAGCTGATGCTTGTTCCTTATCCTTGTGCATTAGAATTTGAGGCTTTCTGAAGTCCTCCAAAGTCAAACCACTTGCTACCAGGAGCACAATTGCTTTTAGTTCTATCTTGGTGCCCAGGGCTGTAAACATGAGAAGCAATTCAGTATGATTTGTGAATTCTGTTCTGTTCTCTGTACCATTACATTCACACTGTGATGAGAGTCCTGCTCTCCTAACTGGTGTCTGCATTGCCTAAAGATGTATATTTACTCATCAACATTTTTCATAGACATGAAGTTTTCAAGGCATTTTCAAAGTGCTGGAATACATACCTAATCTAGTAACACACGTGTGGTTTCTTCCACTATGAAAAATTGTGCATCTTCTGTTGTGTGGCCTTAAATTATGAAAGTGAGAAGAGGACTCTTGCTCTTTGCAAGTTTTTGAGTTCCAGCAGTTTTTTTGCTTGGATTTTTGTTTTTTTTTGTTTGGCTCTGTATCAAACTGAAGGGCGATGTATCAATCTCACTGTGCAGATTATAAGATCACTTTAGCATTGACTCAAACCTAGATAGAATGGATATGTGGGCCCAGAAGCTTTTCATACAACCACCACCTGATGCTATTAACACTTACATGAAAAGTTTGGACAGTAGATGTAATGTTTTTCTTATAAAGGGTGTGTAGGAATTCAAAAAGATTTTCTGGTAGCTGTGCAGATCAATCTACTTCTGCCTAAATTAAAAACAAAAAAAGGAATCGGAGTGAAAGAGGGCAAGTAACTTTAACCAGATGAGCCAAAAAGAAAGAGGAATTTAAAGTCAAAGTTCAAGTTTCTCATCACTGGCCTGTAAGACCTCTCAGTTCTCTCCATGGAATGAGAAAGAATAACTTCTTCATCTGTACTTATAAGATTTTTATTGCAAGTTAAATTATCTTTTTTTTTACTCTAGGGAAGGTCATGTGTAGTAATTGATATTCTCAAAAGAGAAATCTGAGAAAGATACAGCTATGTTATCTGTTAGTGAAAGGTTAGCATTTTAAAATAGGGAAAAGAACCAACAAATTTATTCCTCTGGGGAGAGGAGATATTTGCTATTTCCATGTGTGACTGTCTTATGTAATTTTGAATAGCTCATTATTCCTCCTCTAACACTATCCTTCCTCTTTCCCCACGTTAGACCCCAATACAATACAGATGGTAAAGGATAGAACACTTTTCTTGGATAGAACATCTGGCTGTTTCATGATCTTCACAAGCTGGTGGCTTCTGAGCAGCCTAACCCAAGGGTAAGCTTGAACGGACTGACTGAAACCTGCCTTCATCTGCATCAGCTACTTGCTTTTTGAGTGAGGATTTCATCTTGAAAAGCTATCTCCTATGGTGACAAACAAGAGAGACTTTTGCTTTCAAGTTGTATAGAAGGCAAATATTTTGGATTCTGCCTTCTGTATTTCTGCAGAGATTTGTGGGATCTCACTGGATGGTGAGTGCTTATGAAGACACAGAAGATATCCTTTGCCAATACTCTTAAGTAAGTATCACATTGTGTTTTACTGTGTGCTTGGTTTCTTCTTTGAAATTCCATGTATGGGATAGGACAGCTTATAAACTTTATTTAAAAAAAAAAAGAGTGTTTGCAGGTTTTAGTTACGCTGCCCACATATCTAGAAAAAAGTCACATCTCCCCAGTTTACCCTTTTAATGAGGTCATCCCATTCTGATTAAAGAACTATTGAGAAAGAAACCTCAAAATATGTCAGAAAGAAGCTGACAACATATGTTGCATTTAGGCAATCCCATTTTACACACTCTATCCTGGTTTTATTTAAATGATTGTTTTCCCTTCCCCTTCCCCTTCCCCTTCCCCTTCCTCTTCCCTTCCGTTAATGTTCCAATAACAAAACATTTTGCTGAATAAAATGACAAGGGAAATCTATGCTTAAATTCACAAATTAGTGTTCACTCTCCAACTGTGATCTGAATTATTGTCTAAATAATGTGGATGGAACACCTATTTCAAGAGCAGGCAGGATTTCTCCTTTATTTTGTCAGTGTGTATTTCAGTGTTTTTAGCAGAAGGTTAATACATATAGTATCTGTCAATAGCAGTGAATTGTCTAATGATGTGCTTGCCATCTCCACATGGGAAACAAAATGTTCCTTTCCCAACTGCAGATCTTAGGGGCTATGTTTGTATGATAAACAGGACATTAATGTAATTGCCAATTTTGCTTGAGCTGCTATGCCATAGAAAATGGCTGGATTTCCAATATGGTTGGGAGTTGAAATATTTATCTGAGGAAGCCAAATGCAGGCTGCTTGCAAGAGCCAAACACAGCAGATGAACAGCAGTGAAGTTGGTGTTTGAATCAGAAGTGTCTGGGACTGCACATCCTGGAATGCTCCTCACTCCTGAGAGCTGGTCCAAGTGCTGAAAGGATCCATTTCCTGTACTGGCTACATGCTTAAACCTGGATGCATATAAAAATGCATCCAAGACCTGCATTAATTGCTTGGCAGGGTTTTTTTATGTCAGGCTTATTGACAGGAAATTACTTGGAAAATCTCTGGGAAACTCAGGACAAACATTGACAGCATTATTGCATGTACTGCTTCTGGCTGGTTAGAGAGTGGCTCCCCCAGCATCAGACTTTGCACTGTGGCAACCTAAAACTGTACCTTGATATGGAAGCAGCATTCCTGGTGGTACTTGAGTGGAATGGAATCTACAGATTTATCAGGTTTAGACAGAAACATGTAACACAAATTGAATTTCCCACTCTCCTTCACGGGATGTGGATAAGAACAAGAGTTGAAAATTGATGCCTCTGTTGCCTCAGTGGATGTAAAGGGGTGCTCCAAGCAGTTCCTCACAAGCCAAGGAATATGCAAAGGCCTGTGTGGAAACACACAGGAGAACAGCTCTGAATGCTTCCTGCTGTGCAGTAGGTGCCCTGGGGAAACCCAGGGTGCAGTGTTCCAGCAGCAACTGCCTGGATCCTCTCTCCTGGGAAAGTAGGGGAAGCACTGGTGGTACCTTCTGGTGATCTTATCTTTACCTGAAGTAAGGTAGGAAAAATTTTATCTATGGATCCTCCTGAAGCTCTGTGCAGCTCGCTGGCATCCATGTGAGCCAAAGTCAAGTCCAAGCAAGGATGCCTTCCACAGTCATTAGTTACCTTGGGGTTCATTATACTCTAACATATGGAATTTCACATTGTGAGACACAAAAAATCAGCCCCCTAATATGGAATTTAAACTACTGCTTTTTAAAAGCTTTTCTCATGCCAAGTATTTTTCCTGAGTGCAACTGGTAGCTGGCACGTAGAAGGGAAGGGGAGAAAATACAGTGATGAAATGGTCTGATTTCTTTCACAGGAGCACCCAGGGATCAGTCTGACTTCTGTTAAACAGTAATTTCAATTTTTTTCTTCTCAGTCTGCTGCACATCAGGCAATCTTTTCAACTCTCTTTTGTCTGTCAGGCATATCACTTATCTTGGAACTTGTAGAAGGCTTTAGAGCTATGAGTTCTTTTTTTTTTTTTTTTTTTTTTTTTTGGTGGTATAATGCTATTTCAAACACATTGTTTCAGTCTCAATTTGGAGTAATTTTCCTCCCTCTTCTGTAGGTGATCTCCTGGAGTTTGATGGTCAAATTTTGTAAGAGATATCTCATCAGTGCTTGTCCCATCTCTTCCCTAAGTGATTGCATCAGATGAGCAGAAAAGGATGGATAATTGCCTATTGGATTCTGGTTAGTGAAGGTCAAGGTAGTCTCTGCCTGGCCTACACTCTGCTTGTCATACAACTCTGTTATTACAGGGTTTATTCAAGCCTATAATCAGCTGAGTTTCACTGTGATGGAACCGTCTGCTTCACTGAGTAGCTTTTTTTTGTGGCAGTGTGGTCAGGCTTTGTCTACCCTTGACAGTATAGATGAAACGTCCACAGATTTTATGTCCTGGACCCATTGTATTCTTAGTTCTTTGAGTTTTCATTTAAGAAGCTGGTTTGAGGGAAGAAAGGAAAAGTGGTGTGGTGCAGTTGACATGGTGGCAGGGAGGGATGGCATCCAGAGGAACCTGGACAGGCTGCAGAGGTGGGCCTGTGCAAACCTCACCAAGTCCAACGAGGCCAAGTGCAACAGGTTGCACCTGGCTCAGGGCAACCCCATGCATGTTTGCAAGCTGGGTGGAGAATGGGCTGAGAGCAGCTCTGAGGAGAAGGACGTGGGGGTGTTGGTGGGTGAGAAGCTGGACACGAGCCAGCAGCATGTACCTGCAGCCCAGAAAGCCACCGTGTCCAAGAGAGGTGTGACCAGCAGGGCAGGGGATTCTCCCCAGCCATGGCAGGTGGCTGGCACAAGATGATCTTTAAGGCCCCTTCCATCCCAAGCCATTCTATGAGACAACTGTCACTTACTGAGTGCATGGCTGAGTTTTTGTCCTCACTTAAATTTCAACCTACACTTGTTACAAGAACGTATTATAAGTTTCTCTGTGTGCAAGCTTGCAAGAAAATTTTCCCATAAGAGAGCATCTTTTACTGTCTTTTTACTCTGTATAAGGTTCTGTAAACAAAATCTCTAGTTTGTGATTCAAAGACATTTTTGAATTTCTCTGCCTGTCTCCTGATAGTGAGAGAAGGAGGTGAAAGACTGTTCTCTCTCTGATATTGTGAGCATTCTAGCTTTCTGGTACAGGGCATGAAGAAGTATGCATCTGAGCTCTGTACCTGGGCACATATAGCCAAAATCCTCTGACTATGGAGTCATTTTAATAACTCATATTTAGCCTTCTGAAATTATTGTCAAGAGTCCTTTGTTAATGAATGGACCACGGCAATCTACACTATAGGAGTGTAGTCCAGCCTGGACGTTAGTAGCATTTTGTGCTTATGAGTAGGATTTTTAAGTGTACTTAGTGGCAATATTGTTCTGTCAAGATTATATTAGTCCCATTACAAACATGTTATCAAGTTTGCATAATAGAATTAGTTGTGCCTGCATGGAAGCTGGTATGAAATCCAACCATACTGTAGAATATCTTGAGGCCTTGGAGAATTCCATACATTCTAGTAATGAATTTCACAAGCATTAATTCTTGAAAGTTGTGTTTAATGTCTGTCTGGCCTTGGCCAAATCAAAGTCAGACCCTAGTCTTGCCTGTTTGAGCTAAAAGATCTCTGGGGAAGAGAATATAAACCACCCTCTGCATGCGCTTTTGAGGCTGCTTGAAAATTCTCTTTGATGCAAGTTTTAGCCTCGTCTCAAGGGTCTGCCTTCTGACTAGTTCAAAACCAGATTTGCTGCTTTTTTGAGGTTTTACAGTAAAGTGAGGGAAAATCTGTTAGATTTTAGGTTATAGAGTCTGTGCTAAAGAACTTAAAATTTTGGCACAATGGCTGGGATGCTTCAAAAGTGTAAGAGGCTGGGTCACCACCAGTCCTCTGGACCTGGGCAGTAACAGAGAATTTTCTAGAAAAACGTCTTCTGCTGTTTCCTCATACCATGATATTAGAGAAGTACTAAAATAGGTGGATGGGGTTTTAGAATTTTGAAATAGTTTCAATGCCAAAATGTCTGGTACAATGCTCTGGGATTCGGTGAGAATTTGGGGTGAGTTTTTATGGGACTTTCTGTGAGACTTCTGGTCTAGTCATACTGATTTACATATGGGAATTATTTTCTCTTTATCCAACTTAGAAGTGCAATTCTCTTTTTAAAGGATTTATCTTGAGTCTTGGCACTCAAGAGGTTTATACAGGTTGGAACTGACCTGTGTGGAAGAAGTCCTTAGTGTTGCTCTTCCTGAGCTGCTTTCGGGTGACATTTCTTGCAGCTGAAATTTTGGTTTCTGAGTCCAAGTTCAGCGCACTGATTTCTTGAAAATAGCTATTTCATAAGCTAGTGGCTTGTGTCACAGCCTAAAAAGAATGTTTTTAAGGGTTATTTTTAGGAAAGGTATATTCTACACCTGCCTTTCACCCTTCTGTCCCTGGGGCCTGCCATTTGATTTCCCAGGGGCAGTGTTTCAAGGAAATGTATGATACTCAGTGTGTGTATTGCTTCAAGAATTGTATATTGGAAACTATAAAGAAACACTTTATTTGATCCATGGAGATGAGAGAAGTAAGGACAAGCGCTAAAAATTATTCTGTGCCTGTGTATGACATCTCTTGCTGCTTTAAGTAATCAGATGGAATAAATTAAATTATGTGAGCTTTCATGAAAGACAGCTTAGCTGTCTTCAAATACAAAACTCCTCTTTAATTAATGTGTTCAGAGCTTTTGTCAGTGTGGAAATACTTTGTCAATGTGGAATAAGTAGTTGGTTATGAATTTATATTGAAGAAGAGAAACTGCAATGTTATAGCTATGTGTTTGCTTCAGCTTCATTTGGGAACTCGGAGCTCTTACATCAATTTGGAGTTATTTTAATGTTGAAACTTTTTGTCATAAGAACAACTTAGAAAATGCTCCATCTGAACAATTCATACTGTGTCTTCACATGTGATATTCTCTGCAGATGTGGTCTCTTTTCAGAAGGGGAGGGAAATATATTCCCTGCTTCCCAGCTGAAGGGAACAACTGTGTCTCTGGAACAAATCAGTGGTTCAAGGCTGAAATTGCTTGAAGATGATGCCTAATACTTTGTTAACATCCTCTGTTTTGGGGCTCTTATGCTTAAAAACAAGAGGGTGACACTGAAAATAAACCAAGCTCCACATCTGGCTTTTCCTTCCAAAAACCTCTCTCACGGTTATGTGAGTGAACTTCTCACCATTAACAAGTTGCTGACTTTTTTTATGTGCTCAGCTGAGTGTGAAGTGACAGTCTATTTTCTGCTCTCTCTCAATGAATAAGCTGCTTGCATCTGGAACTGGGGTCTGTTGCTACAGAAGATGCTTTCTGCATATTTTCCTCCACAGAAAATGGATGCTACGTAAGCCAGTGGCTCTGGGCTACTCCTTCTTGCAAGCAAGGTACAGATGGAGCAGTGAAGTGCAACTTTTCAGACTCTGAGGTAAATTTTGTGTGAAATTTAAATCAACTTAGCAAAGAAAAGACCTGTCTTGTGGACTGAGAAGGATTGCTGGGTGCTTTGAGCTCTTTGACCTCTGGTACTGTGGAGTCAGAGTAGAGGAAATGGCGTTGGTAATTCAGTACATTAGAGTACTGAGCCTTCCCTACACACACATCAGTTGTGTTCCCTGCAAGAAAATTCACTATCTCTGCAGTGGATTCATTTATTTGTGTTTGGGGAGGAGCAGAAGAGGAAGGGAGGGAGTTAAAACAGTTCAGTGTATACAGAAATCAATGGAAAAATTCACATTAACTTCAATGGATTTTGGATTTGGAACTTAAACTCTATTATATGGTCTCTTCAATAAAAGACCTTCTGTTTTTCTACTTGAGCAAAAGTTCTTGAAGATTGAACTGAACTTTCCCCTCAAGGTGCTTGCACTGTAGATTATTACAGTTGCAGTAAAGCAGCCATTTCTGTGCTTTTAATGCATTAACAGGCTGCCAGTTGAATAAGATTGTATGTTTGGGTGGAAAAGAAATCTAGAGATGTGCTACAGACAGTGCTTGGAATGGTAATGAGAATGGCAGCTCATTAGGATTAGCAATGCAAAAAAGGTTCCAGTTAATGAACAATGAAAACATTTTGGCAGTTGCAGGGTTGATTATTGCAAGGCTGTTCATGCTGCTATAATTTAAGCATCTAACGTGACTGTCCATTATCAGCTCAGATTTTGAGAGGTTTATTATTCCATCAAAACATTAATTCTGTGCTGAGAGTTGGCATGGAAGACAGGCAAGCGACTAAGTTGCATTATATGTGCTATTTGTATATTTGATAGAGACTGTAAGTGAAGCCAGCAGCCAAGTTCCTTAGGCCCAAATTAAAATGCCTGTTATCTTATTCTGATTAGAAGGGCTTGAGAGAGACTGCATGGGCATGAGCAGATGATGCTGCTGGAGAGAGTCCCATTCAGTTCATGGACAAGCACAGCTCCAACCTGTCCCCACTGTCCCAAGGTCTGGCTGTAGGAGATGAACCTTTCTGAGCACCAGCTGTGCTAAAGTGGCTCTGACTGAATTTACTTTTTGATGTAGAGTAGAATTTTACTGCTGCTGAAGATGGTGAAGCTTGGCTTTGCCGTCCCCATGGAAAACAAATGCTTTGCCCCTGACATTAGGGAAAGGCTAGTTAGCACTGGGCTAACCTTTGTAGGAAAGTTGCTCAGGAGAAGAGTAGGGGATAACAGGAGAGATGGGGAGAGTAACTGCTGACTTAGCTGTCTTCTGGATGACAGTGCAAACCCAGGTTCCAGTCTGACTGAAAATTCAAGGCTTCAGGCTATTTGCTTTTCTGGGCTTCTTATTATTTTGGTTTTAATCTGATGTGAAACAAAAACCACTTCTGAATTCACAGTCAGCTCTAGTCAAAGCTAGTTTCTCAGTGCTGGAAACTATTATTGGCAATCCCTTACAGAGCAAAAATGACAAGTACCCAGAAGTAATGCTTTGTTAATAACCCAGGGATTGTTCTGTGGGAATTGAAAGATCTTGAATTTGGAGGGAAGATTTCCCTTGATTTCTATTTTCCACTCTGATAATTTTAAAATTTATTTACTTCTATCTAAATTGCACATCTTCTGTCTAATGGGGCTTTCACCCAGCAGTCCCCAGTGCCTGACTCCCCTCTGCAGCAGATGTTGTGAGTAACGTGGCCCTGTTTCCACCATCAGTGAGCAGCAGAAGGTGCTGCCAGGTTGTTAGATGCTGTGGATGCCTTGTGGTGGTTACAGTTTAGCTGTAGGAAATTATGGTCCCTGACAATTAAGTAGCACAGTTGGTATTAAGCAAATGTGAATATTATTGTCTAGAAAATGGTATAGAGCTCTAATCAATGTGATTTTCTTATTGCTGTGAAATTATGTGTGAAAATACCAGCTCAATCTGATTCTTTGGTAAACTGTGTGCATTATTCCATGGGATGGTTAAGTCTGGACAGAGGACCTACTTTCCCTCTGATGTGGAGGGGTTTGATCACTCCCTTACCAGTTCTGCCACATTGATTACTATGGAGGGGATTATTTTATAATCACATTTTGGGTTAGAATTGGCAGCATTGTCACTAGAGGTGAGACAGGTTTGATGTGGTTTGTGGTGCTATGGTTTTACCAAGGAGATGGTCCAGCAGTGGGCTGGGTCCCTTCTCATGCTGATGTTGATGGGAATTTCAGACACTAACTTTTTGCTGGATCTTTACCACTCTAGCAAATTATTGGGCACCAAGAAAAAGGTGCAGCCAGAGTGTATTCATCAGGGCCTGCAAAAATAACAGTTTTGTAATACATACATCCTGAAACTCTTTTTGACTACTATTATTCAGGCTGCATTAAACCCTTAGTTTCTTTGAGCTGAGGCCTTTGTACAAAATACTGTCCTGATGTAGATGGTTCATAGCAGTCTGTAGCAGTGGCTCACAAGCATAAAGATGCACCAGCACAAAAGGACCCTGCAGGTCCTCTGACCCCTTGCTGCTTCTCTGCCTGCTGCAAAGGCCTCACATGGGGAATTTTGGCCCGTGCTCCTTCCTTCCCTTCTGTGGACCCTTCTCATCTCTCTTTGATGGCACATTGGAGAGAGTCAGAGACAGTTTAGCTCTGTCTGGGGTGAAAATGGGAATCAGTAGTGCTGTGCTATGGACAGGCTGTCTTGGTCCTGTTTCTTCCATGACGGGGAGGAGGTAACTGAGATGCAGAGAGGGAAGGAGTTGAGGTGGAAAAGACATTACAGATAGCAAGGAGAGCATATAGTAACTGTGAAGACAGCACACAGTAGCTTGGAAGTTGTTTATCTCTAGCCCAGAGGAAGTGACATGTTAAAAGCTTCTCTCCATTGGAAAAGCCAGTTTTGTTGTCTGAACATATTATAAGTTTCTCTGCATGCAGGCTTGCAGAAAATTCTTCCCATGGGAAAGCATCTTTTACTGTCTTTTTACTCTGTACAAGTTTCTATAAACAACTCTCTGAGCTGTGTTCAAGAACACAGACGGTTTCTGTTGGAATCCAGGGCACAGGGAATATTTCCCTGCCTGTATTATGGAACCCTAACCCCCAGTCAGACACTGTTTTTAACCTTTGTCCCAGGGAAAAAGTTGCTAAAGCTTTAAGATGAGTTAGAAAACACAAGTGTGAACTAAGTATGTAACAGTAGTAGTAAAAATCTATCACAGAGTGAAAGATTTAAGATTTTAAAATTTTATATAAGAGTGAATAAGAAACAAGATAGAAGATTTAGAGTGTAGTTTCCTTTCCTTCTTGTTCTTCTTCTTCTTCATTTTCTGTAGTATTAGTAGCACAAAGTCATTAGTTAGGAATAGTAGCAGCATAATTGTTACGTATCTAAATCAGTAAGAGTCATTAGTAGTAAAGTAAAAACAATATACGTGTTAGAAAGTAATTGGGCTAATTATCTTTAAAAAGACC
This sequence comes from Leptocoma aspasia, assembly GCA_013399835.1. Lineage (NCBI taxonomy): Eukaryota > Metazoa > Chordata > Aves > Passeriformes > Nectariniidae > Leptocoma > Leptocoma aspasia. The sequence goes on from VXAX01003097.1 coordinate 202,736, forward strand.
CTAGTTTTAAGTATCGAAGCCATTCTCGCCATTTCACCATTTTGCCATTTTATCCATTTTATACCTTGCTTCTCATTCGCTCAGTCTGGCATACAAACAACGTACCAAACATAAAATAAGAAAAAAATAAACAACAAACTAAAGAAAATCAGCGAGTCTCACTCATCTTTCATCCCTAGCAAAAAACTCACAGAGAAAACCTCCTTCAAAAACCCAAAGAGTAAGTTCCCAACAAGTTGTAAAAGAAACAACAAAAGCCTCTCACAGTTTCTCTGTCCGTCTCCTGATATGGGAGATGGGGGTTTTCTTCCTTTCAGCCTATGAGGTGAAAAGTTGTTATCTCTGATTGTGTAAGCTATTCTGGCATTCCTTGGACGGAGCTGGAGGCAGGAGCTTCGGATGCTCTGGGCTAGGCAGATATTAGCCCAAATCCTTTGAGTTATGGGGTCGTGTTAATAAATCCTATTTAGCCTTCTGATATTATTGTCAAGAGTCCTTTGTTACTGCACGGACCAGGGCAATTAGCCAGGGTGAGTAGCCAGCTTTCCTGCTCGAGCCCCAAGTTCAGTCCTCAGCCTGCTAGGTACTGCTGCCTCCCAGTTGCATGTTGTTATTCTCACTTCCTGGCCATGCAGCAGCTGAGACAATCTGGTGACCTTCAAGTAGCTGCCAAGCCACCTGAACTGTGTATTGTACATAGCTGGTCATGACTGCTGGCCTGGTCAAACCCTGGTTTAACTCCTCCTTCCATTTAATGATTGTATACACCAAGGGGAGCTCTGTGCCTGTCCCAGCCCTACAGACACTTTCTCAGCTGGATGTGTGCAGACTGTGCTGGGAATTCTGGCATGGGGGATTTGATTACAGCTGCTCTGGGTGTTGTGGTTGTATGTTCTGTAGAACAGCTCTTGATATCCCTTCAGAGCTTTGTTCAGTGATCAATGCAGAAGATTTGTACCATTGATGGAACTTGTGAGAGAGGCCTGGAGCTGCACATCCTCAGTTTGTTCACAAATAGCTTTACCCCTGTGTTGGAGGTGAAGTAAATAGGATTAGAGATAGAAAGCTGTAGGAATAAGGGCCCTGCTGTGAGGGTGACAGTAGAACAGACAGGGATTTTTGTGTGGATTCGGGGTTGACTTAACTCTCCACAGACCTGCTTATAAACAGGTGTCCTGCCTCTACCCAAGGGTCTGGCATCAGAACTTCATCTGATCTGGATTCCCTTCTCTCCATAGTCTGCTGCTATGTAATTGTAGAAATGAAGAGTTTGTGCATGCCTGAATGGTGATTCACCTCTAGAAAATTTGTTCCCAGAGGTGCCTGTAAATTCTTACAGAGGAGCAAACCTTTCAGAAGCCATTTGATCGAGCTCTGTCACGAGGTCCCCAACTTGTGTTCTCTCCCAGCAGACCTTTTGCACTCCCCATTCTGTAGGAAGGAGTAATTGTTTTTCTTACTTTTATATTTCTGCTGGATGTTGCAAATTTACAGCTGCAAGGACAGTATTGTAGTTCATCTGTGCTATGATTGGAATTTAAGTTACTCTGCTGGATTTGTGCTTTGATGCTGAAAACAAACGGATTTAGATAAAGGATGATCTTTGAATCAAACAATAGCATGTAGTAGATATGCTAATTAATATCTAACAGCTATTTTCTTTAATGAAATTAAGTGCAAATAAATCTTAGCCATTTGAATGTGTTTAATCAAGTCACACCTCTGTATCTTTTGCAAATTATCTTAGGGATAATAGTCAAAATAGCAAGCAAATTTTGTGCTATGGAATATGCTGAAATTTATTGATAATATAAAAGCTACTCTATCGAAACAAATTTAGAAGCTTATTTCAGACACTTCATTTAATATGTTAATAAAATAAATTGTAATTGTAAACATCAGTGGGAGTTACTCACAGTGTGAGTTACTGAATTAACAATGGGATGCAGAAAGATGTAAGAAGTTAAAAGGATAAAAGCCTACTTGAAAACATTTAAATGCTTTCTGATACCTACATTGTCTAGTGAGATTCCCTTTCCTAAGCCAGTTGTAACTTTTAACTCATTCCTGCTGGTGTTTTTTTTTTTTTTCTATTGGAAGTAACTTGCAATATCTTGGAAGTGGGGTAATCTGGTGGGAGTCATGCACCAAATAGGTGTTAATTAATGAATTTCCTGCCAAGGAAAAAGGTTCCTCAATATCCTGTAGGTACGTTCTGGCCGGGCCTGCAGATGGCAGCTGGCCCAGGGCCTGCGCGGGCCCCAGGGAGCCCCATGGGCAGCCTTGGCCTGGAATGGCCCCACAGCCTGAGTAATGTCCCCAGCAGCCAGAGTCATCGCTGGGCCAGCCCCTCTCTCCCTCCCATTCAATAAAATCCATGTCCAGTGAAACCTGTTTGTTGTCTATTGGGGAATTTCTTGTGGAACAAGGCCATGCTGTGCCCCTAAAAGAATTGAACAAAGAGCTGAACAATTTCGGCCTCCAGAATAGCAACTTGTAAGAACAGAACTATCCTGGTCTGTAAGCATCAGAATATCAAGCAATATTCTGTTCTGGTCAATTTTGTTCTGTAGATGTAGGTTAGATACTTTATAATGTTTGGGACATCCTTGATGAAACAGTAAGCATTGTATAAGAGACAAAGAGCTTTGTATGAATACAATAGACATTATGCTAGAAAGAGTTGATTGTTGAGCAGGATGTGAAAGCCATATGTAAGCATAACAAAATTGCAGCAAAGTACAAGCTGCTGAGTCCAGGTCTGATCACTGCTGTACAAAGCAGAGCAGCTTTTGAGGTGCAAAGGCAGCCCAAGCTGGGGACAGGACAGGGTGTGGCTGGGGCTGCTACAATCTGGTGGTATGTTTTCACCAGAAAAGCTGCCTCCCCTGTGGAAGCACCACACCTATTCCATGGTGACGGCACAGCTACTCTGCAGAAAGCTATTGCCACATCTCAGGGAGTTACATTTTCTCCCAGATGGCTTACTAAGTTGTTGTGATATCCTGGGTGATTCCCTTAATATCTTCTGTGACAGAACTACAGATTTGCAAACTGTTTGGCAGAAGGTGACATTTGACTCTCTCCCGTAGCTTTTCACAGCACTGACAGGAGCAGAAGATAGGCCCCGCAATTTATCCTTGTCAAAAAAATAACTCTGGAACTCATTGACAGACGTGTTGTGTAAGGAGGCACTGTTTTTAGAGCTGCTTTCTAAAACTGAACTTGTGCTCAGATTTCCTGAACCAGCATTTCGACGCCTAGTGCCATTCTAGAAAAGCTGTATATCAGCACAGCATTCTGCTGACCATTCAGAACACCCTGTACATCAGAGGAACACATTAGGACTACTTATCTCAAGTCAGAGCACTGCCAGTGTGAATAACTGTGTGATAACAAGCATTCCAAGCTCAAGGTTACGTGGTTACCTGGGGCACAGGGAGGAAGAGTGACATGCACAGACACATGTGCATATCCTGCCTTGATGATTTTTATAGACCAGACAAAGATATTTTGAAAATAGAAGGTATCACACGGTACAAGACAGCCAGACGTGTATTCTGTGGCAGGACTGGAAAAAACTGCCTCTCATAGCTCACTGTCTCAGAAACAATTCTGTTCTCTATGTTTCCATAATGTCATTTTTACCAAATCCCAGCTCCTGCTCTGGGTCTTGTGTGTGCAGATTGTGGTCCATAGAGTGAGTGTGCTGTGCATAATCCAGTATCTAGTCAGTCTGCCTTCCTCTTCAACCAGGGAAACAGTCCCTGGAGCAAGAGTTTACCTAATGGACATGGACTGAGGCTTGCTGCATGATTTCAGGCCTTAAAACTGGATGTGGGTTTATTTGTTTGGGTTTTTCCTCTGAAAGCTTGGTTCTTCTGTGTGAAAGGTGTTCTTCATGTGAGGGGATGGGTAGGAGAGAGGCAGAAGCTTAGGCCAGTGAATATAGCTTTTGTGTTCAGGTCAGAATAGCTTCTGATACAGAGGTATGTGTGTATGGGTATATCCTTCCTAAATCAGGGTTTTCCAGTTTTACTGGCAGTCTTGAAATAAACCTCTTGGGGATCTGAGTCACTTCAGCTCATTATATTTTTGCTCTTTTTGCTATTTGTGGCAGTTTGGGGTTTTTCCAACCATTTTTACAGAAGGCTGCAAGCTCTGGGTGGATTTTTAAAATGCCTCTGAAGATCATGATATAGTGAAAATATATGAGGGAGGAGTTTCATCTTGTTGGACCAGAGCTTTCATAATGACCACGGAGTCCTTGTCTGGGGGGCAAGGCACCTTGTCCTTGTGTGTTGGGAGCTGTATGTGGAGGGGCAGAGATTTAGAAATGTGGCAGCTGCTTCTCATCTGCCTTTCTGTGCTACTGGGGCTCCTTCAGCAAAGGGAATACAGTCTCCACCAGGAAGGAGGTTTGTGCTTCCCAGCTGTGTTCTTAGCTTTTTTGAATTCACTCCTTTGGATTTATATTGGGTTAGGATTCTGCTCCACCCATTATGTCTTCTTTTTAGGGATGCCAGCTCCAGGGATTGAAAATACCAGACAAAACAGAGAAGCTGTTAACCTTGTAAGGCACATTGGGGGTGGAGGGACACTTGTCAGAAAAGCTGTACTGAAACAGAGACCTTGGAGCACTTATAGCTGAGGTACTCTAGGGGCTTTTGGGAGCTGTTTTTGACCTCCACATGCCAGCTGCTTTGGGAGATTTTTATTGTGCAGTGAAATGAATTTGAGTTTGCTAATTGTGTTTGCAGTAGCTGCTGCGCTCTGGCTGAAGGAAACACTGCTGGGACACCAGTGTGTGTAACAAACTGCGTGCACAATCAGTGGTTGGGTTGGGCTTTTATTGATGAGCCTGGCTCTTATATTTACGTTTGGACATATTGGAAGGTTCCTCAATATCCTGTAGGTAGGGGATAAAAAAATCTCACATTGAGTCTCTTAGTAATCGTGTAAATAATCCAGCTTGACTGTATGGCAGCATAAAATACTCTTCACAAATATGTAGTGAGTTTCAAGAGATCCAGCTATCCTTTACCCTCTTCTCCAAAGTGTTGCTATACCTTACAAGAAGCCCAATTGATTTCACAGGAGCTACTAATAGATTAATACTCGATGCATAAAAAGTGGCATTCATCTTTGAAATTAATTCGGCTTTGATTGTGATCTTCTCTTAATATATTTCTAAAAAAAATTTAATTGGATAGCACACGTATTCAACAAACCAGCTAATTTAACTTAATCTTGCACTGTCCTTATTAATAAAAAAGAAAATTTCAATTTGTAATTAAGTCTCACTGAAAATCTGACTCTTCATTTGAAGAAATGTGATATGTGGACACAGAGATAAAGTAACTATTTCCTGGTCAAAACCAAATTGCCCCCTGGAGCAGCCTGCTGTCCTTCATCCCTTATGCAGAGGGCACTGTACTTCTTTCTTCAGGGCTGATATTCTAAGCTGTGCCACGTGAATTACCTCTGTCAGAGGACGTGTGATAGGAAACAGTCCTTGTACTGGAAAGATTGCTAGGATACAGCATAAAATGGAATAGACAGAAATTTACAGGCTTTTTAAAGAACCTGGTTCAGGTTAATATACTGAGTGGTCACTTAGGGTCTGGTTGCTCCAGGAGTTTGGAAAGCTTTCCAGGATGCAAGGACTGAGCTTAAACTGAGCTCCATGTAATGCTTCCATTCACCAAGTTATCCTCTGAAGTGACAGGGTGCTCTATAAAATAGATAATATGGCAAACCCTGAGAATAGCTCATGGTCTTCTGGCTAATGTATATCTGTTGTGTTCTATAATGTATGTGACGAACAAAAGCAGCCAGCACACAATGGGACCAAGAGAAATGCACTAGGAATTCCAAATCTGATATATGTTTTGTAGAGAGAGCATAAAACCTGCTCACCAGACATTGACCTTCTTAGCACAGTACATGAACAGTAGATCTTGCACTCTCTGTGGATGCTGTGAGTCCAAACTGAATTGAGATGTACTGATACTGGCCCAGCAAGAAAATTGTTCACTCATTCTCTGTAACCCTTTGTCATGGTGTATGAAGAAAATTCTTTTCCATTGCTGCTAATAATGTACAGCACAATGTGCAGGGAATGGGCTGGCAGAATTTCTGACCAGCAAGTTGCAGTTGGAAGTGATTGTGCGTCAGGCAAAGGCATCCAGTGATCTTGCCAGAGTCCACCTTTGCCCAGGGTGATATATTTCACAGCAGTCAGTCAGGAATTTAGCAAAGCAGCATCTAGGAGTCCTCTGTGGGCTGCATTGAAACCAGCAATGTTCCTGGAAGCTGAAAAATGAATCATTATTTTCCAAGGTTCCTGTTTTATGGTCCTACGGAGCCTTTTCTTAGTCACAAAGGGCTATTTTTTTAAAGGAGTTCTTTTACAGTTCATTAGATGATTAAGATGAAGTTATGCAATGTCTAAAGTTTAAAAACTGCATGAGATTCGGGAGTGCTGAGAACAGGAGGTGGCAGTTTGGTATGAACTCAATAAGGAGCTTTAATGAAATTAGCAAAGACAACACAGTATTGAATTAGCCTATGAAACTTGTTGCCCAGGGAGCTGTAGAAGTTGGGAGCTCTGGAGAGCAGCCATTGATGTGGATTGTGGAATGCAGTCACTACTGTGGCGTTAATTTTTTCCAGAAGGCTATTAAGCTATAGACCTGGGATTTTAATAGTTATATGTGGTTCAGTGAAAGCAAAAGATTCCCCATGTTCCAGTTGAAATTTTTTACATTTTCTTCAGAGGATTCCAACAAGGCTCTGAAACCTTTAGGTCTAATCTAGCTGGGCAGTGCTGTATCTAAGATTCATGCTACATTATATATTTGTCCTGTGAGAAGTTCTAAATTTTCAGAAAAAATAAGGACTTTTTTCATTTCATCCGATTTTTTTTTCCAACTGTATTGATAGCCTACTGCAGTTTCACTGGACTATCACAAGGCAGTGAACATGAAGTATACTTTTTCCAAGAAGGCTGTGCAAGCCAACAGTTTGTTTCAACCTCCCACTACATTCAATGGTACGAGTTAATTATTTTTTCCTTTTTTTTCCATTCAGAAACATTACTGCATCTCAAAGTTAGGGGAAAATTGGATCAGTTTTGATGATCACTTTAATGGCTTGTCCTGACTGTCTGTATTTCTTCAGGAGCAAAACATTGTGTCCCTAAGACACTTGTGTTTGCCAGGCTGTTGTTACTTGTAGTGGCTACTGCTTTTGGTTTTCAGAAATGGTAAAAACTACTGCTACTCATATTTTTTTAAGAGAGAACCAATAGGTTTAATAGGTACTCAGAAATATATTTTTGTAGGGGCCACATGTGAAAAAACCTTGGAGAAATCACTTAAAGATACTTTGGAATACATTTTTCTTTGTTAGTGAGGGTGCCTTGACCAGACATTTGTAGGGATAGGAATGATGGAGCTTGGATGTTGGAGTAATGAGAAAGCCTAATATTGTATAAAGTTTGAATGTGGCAGTTATACTTATTCTTCAGTACATCTATAATCCAAACACATTTTGGGTGGATATTAGTGGATCAGATTTTGTGGATCTTCTTTCAAGGTTCTGGCTTTTGTTTTGGATTCAAAACAGTGCATCAGGGCATTGAACTCTGCTTTTACAGGTCTCTACAATGTGCTTAGAGTGGAGTGTGTCAGGTGATGATCTGCTCTTTTAGGAGCTTAAATGAGTTTAAAATCATAAAAATTCCCACTTCAGTGGTGATTGCCCCATCCCAGCCAGAACTGTGTGAAATCTGAGCCCCCCCCCAGAATTAGCTGTAGTGAAGCAGACTGAGGGGGGTGCTTGGGAGGTCCAGCAAAACCATGTAAGCTGTGAAAACCTTTTCATGGCAGTTCTGCCTTCAGCATCTTTGCCCTTTCAGCATGTATGTAGCTCTGTGATGTGATACTGAAAGCACTCATTTTGGGAGCAATTTGAGAGCACCAACTCTCAGTTCCTGGTACTGCAAAAACTCATTCTAATTTGCTTTAAATTGTGCTACTCCTTCTTTTATTCTGAATACCTCTGGCTTGGAACTGTCTGCTCTGGGAGTCGTGTTTGAATGCAGTGGGCATCACATTTGAGTTTCCTGCAGGATGGTCTATGGTCATGGAACTTTGCTGTAACAGCCTTGCCAGCACTGACCTGGTGGGGAATTTGGGCTCACAAGTACCTCCAGTTATTTCCCCTTGCATTGGTGTCATCCCCCATTATTCCTCCTGCATGTTTTCAGAAGAACATGATTGGTTTCTTGAGATCTCACTCAGTATTTGTGCAGCCTGACAGGCTCCAGATGTGGTTTGCCCCAAGACAGGCAGCTTGGTTTTCTGCAGTGTCCTGCCCTGGAAGGTGGAAACTGCTAGCCCAAAGCTGGCCTGTAGTTCATCCTCTTCCTAACCCCCCTTGGGATCACCTCCCTGGGGCGTATCAGCCTTAGGGTTGGAGAAGATTCTCCTTCGGGAATAGCCTGCACAACTCGTATTGTTAGAACTTAATGAGTTCATGGGATTGACTCCGCTGCAATTATTTCTTGGTGATGTATAACAAGTAGCTGTTCTTACAGGCTTATAAAATGTTCCAGAGCTCCATTAATTTGCCCTTCATTAGCTGTGTAATTTTGCTAATGACCCGAGATATTTGGAGGCATTGTCCTGTGAGAATTATGAGTTTCACTGTGAGGCCTCACACACAGCTCCAGCACGTCTTACTACCAGAAATTTGTTCTGCCCTGCTGCATCTAATTGTATTTTTTACTTTTGAACTGAAGTAGAGTCATCTCCTATTGATAAATGAATAATTATTTCATATACGAAATTACACATTTAATGGAAGTTTGCATTGTTGGAGTGTTAAATGATTAAATTTGTTAATTGTGTAATATTACTGGACATAATGATGCATTTAACCATTAACAGTTTTCCACTGCATTGCCTTTTAAATTCTTATGTAGTGCAATATACATTCTTGTTGCCTTTTCATCAAGTGTTAATAATAATGGAAAATAAAGGTTAGAGCCTGGAAAGGGAAGTATCCTGACTGTGAGAACTGGAAAAAAAATGATGTTTGTCACTGGATACCACAGTTGGTAAGGTGGTGGCTGAGGAGAATATGGTATCTGAAATACTCAGCGAAGTTTTCATTTTCACAGCATAAAATAGCAAAAAGAACAGGGGAATTTGTAGTGGTGTGAGGGACAATGGCTGTAGTTCCTACTTTAGTCTGTCTGAACATCTCTGAGTGTCCATTGACCCTGAAGATTCATATGGGATTTGTCACATTTCCTTCCTATGACAAGAACAGGAGGAGAACCTTCGTGAGGCCTGGAGTCTGCTATCCTAAAGAGTGCATATACTTACTTTGCTTGGAGAAAGAAGGATTGGTCTCTCTAATAAATAGGGTGTGATGGAGAAAGGAAGCCCTGTGGCCTGTGTCATTTGGGCTGGTGTTTGTGGAGGGATGACCAGGATGGCTCCATCTGCCTTGGCCACTGCTGCTACATGGGAGCATGGCTGTTTTCTCATCTTTTCTGGAGTGAAGGCAGCAACTGAAACACATGGGCTGAATAAGTACCAAAATCATAAAATCATGAGTTGGAAAGGACCTTAAAGATCATCTCATTCCACTCCCCTGCCAAGGGCAGGGACACCTTCCACTGTCCCAGGTTGCTCCAAGCCATGTCCAACCTGGCCTTGGACACTTCCAGAGATCCAGGGGCAGCCACAGCTTCTCAGCTGTGCCAGGGCCTCAGCACCCTCACAGGGAAGGATTTCTTCCTAATATCCAATCTAAACTTCTCTCCATCAATGTGAAGGCATTCTCCGTTGTCCTGTCACTACATGCCTTTGTAAACAGTCTCGCTCCATATTTTTTGTCAGTTCCCTTCTGGGTACTGGAAGGCCACAGTTAGGTCACCCCAAAGCCTTCTCCAGGCTGAACAATCCCAGCTCTGCCAGCCTTTCCTCACAGCAGAGCTGCTCCATCCCTCTGCTCATGTTGCTGGGGACCCCAGGCCAGGATGCAGCTCTGGGATCCATGCTGGGGGCAGCTGTGCCCAGGCCCAGCCCCTTCTCTGGAAGTGGGGGCTGCCTGTGACCAGGGAAGTGTGAGGGGTGGGCAGCACAACTGGAGAGAAATGCTGCATTTATGTCCCACAGCAAGCCCTCCTTAGACCGGGCTTTCAGTTTTCCCCCTGTCTGAAGCTTGGACCTGTAAGAAGCTGCCTGGCCTCTGTGTTTTGGGTCTAAGATGAAGGGTTCCAGAAGGGTTACCTTTACTGATATTGAAGTAAATCAGCTTTCATAGATCAAGCAGATCAGGCAACATCATATCACCATTAGACCAAGGTTGAAACAATCCCTAGGAATGCCAGAAAAGCTTCAGAAACTGATTTTAACACTACCTTTGAAAGCAAAGTCGTTTTGCTTCAAGATTATCATCACAATTTAGATGCTGTACATTGTAGTCGGATAAAGAGGGAATTTGGCAGATGAGCTTTTGCCTCTGGAGCCTCCAGATGACTGGAACAAGCTTCCCTTTCAGCTTAAATCAGCAAACAGCATAATCTCCTTTAAGCCTGGGGTTTAAATGGCTGTTTGAAGGAGGATTGTGCAAAATCTATTTCCAGTAATATGGTTACTGGAGCTAAAGAGTATGTGTTGTTTTCATGAGATTTTTGGATGGCCCTGTAGTGTGCATTAAATTATTGCAAGAATGATACGGTTGATGGTTTTCACCTAATCTTTAGATATATGTGCTGGGCTCTTTGCTAAAACTGAAAGCACCTCTTAGCTCTTGGACTCTTTTTTTCACCATGGTAAACAAAGTAGCTGTCAATACCCTGAGCAGTCCCTCATGCTGGCTGTAGGAAAGGTGCTTGTGTTTGCTGTGTCCATCAAGAGTCAGTTAAAGGTCCCTCTCCTGACGTGTAATGCCAGTGGGGGAGAAATTGATTGCAACCAACAGCAGCAACCTTTTCCCCACCCGTGTGCTGGCTGTAGCATTTGTACCTCAGGCAATGTAGCTGCGTCCTTACTGCTATTCCTGTTTGGGGTACCTGTCCCTGGTGAAAATTGCCTTTCCTTTCTGGATGGCACATTTTGAAGTCCTGACTTTTATGGAATCAAGGCCAGAGTATGCTGCACTTCTCCCTGTCCTGGGTGGCCCAGCCTGGGGTCCAGCTCAGTGGAGGCTGGGAGCCTTGAGACTTTTCCATTTCTTTGGGCATAGTGTTCCTGAAAAAAAAAAAAAAAGCCACTTCATGGGCTTTGGTGACAGAGTTATCTTGTTGAGAGATTAACTATGTGTGAATGTCTATTAGGAGTACGAGCAAAGAAATTTCCTGAAAAGCTGCAGGCAGCACTCAAATATTTGAGCTAAGTCACAGGTTTCTGCAAATAAAATACTACATGTTCTCTTTGATAGAGGAACTGACAGTGGTTCTGCCAGGAAATAAATACCAAAAGCGTATTTCTTGCTAGATTTCCCCATCTTTATTGCTTTTGTTTTCAATGTATTGGAGTACTTGTGGACTGTTCTTCCTTCTTTTCTGCCTTTCCCCATGTTAAAGTTGAAGGCAGAAGCTGAAACTATCTTTTATAATTTTCCAAGAGAAAGAAGAGAAATTAATGTTGAAATAATATGATAATTATTGATGGGGGAAGAGGATTCTTTTATGTTAAAACAAATGCTACTTCACTCGTGCTCTCATGAGCACCAAGATGCATGTGGACAGGCTAGAAAGCAGGTTTCCCATGTGGATTCCTCAAAACAAAGAGGAGAAAAAGCTATGCTAGCTCCCTAGCTGTTATTATGCACCCTGCAACCTTCCTAAGGTTAATTAAGTATGTGCTGGTTTTGAATGTGCCTGGATTGTACCCTTCAGGAGGTCACAGTAGTTGTGTTCCTTTTGTGTATTGTGCCTCCCTTCTCTCCATTGGTAGGATTTATTTATTTTCTAATCTAGGTGTTGACTTGTCTCTCCCCGTACTCTGTGTTTTCCCACCACTGTCTTGTCATGGGTTTAGTCTGTATTTCAGTGGCCTGTATTGTCCTTATCTGGGTTGTGTTGGATCCTGACCTGCTGTCAGCACCTGACACCCTTTTATCCCTGCTCCTGCTGTTCCTTCTGGTGCTCCCACACCCAAGCCTTGCATTCACTCCCCATTCATGCTGCTCTCCACATTGTTATTAAATGTTTCTACAAAATGGCAATATGAGTTCATTCTGTGCTATCACACCACACTCTGTGTCCCTGCATTCCCCTGCAGTCTGCTGTGTGAGCATGGCAAGTTGCATGAGCACTTAATTTATTTATCATTTCATATTTCAAATAATTATGTGAATTGCTGGCACTGCACAGATAATATCTGTAGATCTTAGCAACTGATCATGTATGGTTATGGTAATCTGGAGAAAATGCAAATGAACTATGAAAACTGCTTCATCTATAAATAAAACCATTTAGCTTCAAAGCAGTATTGCCATGGAAATTCTTCACTGATAAAGTATGGGAGTGAGGCTTTTCTCATTTAGATTTCCTGAGCCTTTTTATTTTATGCTGACAAGATGCCAGAGGGAAAAGAGCTATAAACTCAGTATTGCATATTTAAAAGATGGTATTTTATTTCATCTTCTTCATTCCAAATCTTTCCATTTACAGTATACATCCATGAACTGAAATTTATAACAAATGAGGAAAAGGCGATAGGAAATATTGTTGCCAAGCTAAATCCGGTGCTTAGTGAAAACTTTTGACTTTGTTTGGAGGTGGCTTCCATCCTATATTTGTAAATACTCTTCTAATCAATATTTCTCAAATGCATTCAGAAAGCTTTCTCTGAACCACACACAAGCTGAAGAGCCTCAGAGGACAGCTGAGAGAAAACACACTTAACTGATCTATGAGGTGGTGCACGTGAAATCCAACCTCCATGAATGCAAGATTCATTGCAGCCTGTTTTGCTGGGATTTGCTTTCTGTTGGAGTTCTGGGTAGGACTGAGCTCCATGTGACATCAGCCTCACTGCTGCTGCACTGAGGAGGTAGAAGGAGCTGGTTAGGAGCTATCTTGGATATTGCTCTGCGGCTTCATGGCAACCTGAGCCTCCTGTGCCTTGTGCCTGGTAATCCCTGCACAGCAGAGTTAGCAGTTATCATCTTGTTTTACTTTTCTGAACCTATAATTATGCTATTACTGCATTTGTATGATGGCAGTTGTGTCTAGGTGAGGTAAGGGTATATTATCATATTTCTGTGGGGTGATTCAAAGCAGTTTATAGTGTTTCTTCTGACAAAGTTTATGCTAAATTATGTTGTCCTGGAGTAGATATAAAGTTGGCATAAAGTCACCCTTTATTTTCTTTTGGAATGTGAGTTGGCAGAAGTGAACCATACCAATTCACTGCTTTGCTTCTCTGCCTACTGTGCTTTTTGATCTCATAGCAATTATCTATAACTGCATTTACCCTCTCCTAGAATGACAATTTGATACTGAGGTCTCTAGATCCTATCAGACTTTGGTTTCTGAATCAGACACAGAGACTGCTGGATGAAGATCTTATACGGAGCTATTGAAATGTTGTATCACACCTTTCATCCTGTGTGTCTCTCTGTGGAAACTCCTGACACAGCTGCACAGTCTTCAAATAGATCTGGATGTAGAGTGGTGCAGGGATACAAATGGAAGCCATCTAACAGCAAGGTATGGAGAAAGGGCTTTGTTCAATTTCCATTTTTTAGCATACATTAAAAACAATCAGGCAAACCAGCCCATCAGTGTTATTGGGAGAAGCCTGGCATCTTTATGAGTTAGTGATCAACGGTTAGGATAACGCTTCCCTTTATTGATCACAGACTGCTGCATTCAATTAAAATGAGAGGTAATTTAATGAAATTAAACCCAACTCACTGGGGGCGACCAAGCGTGCCATGCACATTGTGAATGTCACCCGAAGGAAAACTTGACAGTGGTAATGCATCCACTGAACCATCGGGCTGCTCGCGGCAGGAGCTGGCTGGGTGCCCTCTGCTGCCTCTGTGCACGCACAGATCGCTGATCCCCGGGCCCTGCCTCAGTGCTGCAGCAGTGCAGTCACCTGCTGAGTGTGCACCTCACGTTATCCTCCCATGGGAACAGGAAGAGGTGCTCCCTGCTTTGAGGAAGAGCATCGCTGACGCGCCATGGGCCCTCTCCAAGCCCGTGCTGCAGACAGCAAGAGCCCTTGGCTTTTGGATGGCTCCGAGTGGGAAAGCAGCACAGATCCCCACGGCCCCTCAGGGTGGATTTGCAGTCAGAAGCGCAGGTTCCCTTGAGAAGGTCATGCCTGACAATTCAAAGGAGAAAGCTTTGTTGATAAGACAGCAGACTTTAGAAGCATCCAAGCATTCAAAATGGACCGTTTGGCTTAACACACAAAGAGGAAGCGTTTGGCTCCTCTGCGACCCTGGGAGATCTGGATGCTTTCAACACACCCCTTTTGGCTGGCTTTGCCTCTCCTCAGCAGATGGTGTGACACGTTCTTCCAGCCCTCCACAGCCAGACACAGCCAGGCACTTGGTTTGCTGGTGAGCCACAAGGTTATTTCACTCCAACAATGCTTGATTTCTCTTTTTCTCACCTGCAGAAATCCAAGTATTCCCATACCTATCACTTAGCAGTTACTCCTCAGAACAGTTTGTTGCCTTTAAAAGTGGAAATCTACAGATTTGTCACCCTTTGAGGATTAGATGAGTGATCACCAGCCTCTTGCCAGGAGCACAGACAGCTTTGGCTCTGTGCTTTGCTGGGCTGTGCAGCAGTAAATTAGACCACCACTATCTTTTGTGGGGAAATGCCAATATGACTCCTCTGGTGTCCCCATTTGCCCCAGGAGGGAAAATCATCAAAGCCAGATTTTTCTTTTTTCCTTTTCCCTGAGAAGATGAATTGCAATAGTGAATTGTCCTCTAGCTTGCTGCTTTTTTTTTTACTTTTTTCTTTTTCTTTTTCTTTTTCCCTTCCCTCCCTGGAAGAAAATTGAGCTATTTCACCTATGATAACTTGTGTTGCATTTTGTGGAGAAAAGAGAACATGAAAACAGATAAAGTGTTTTTCTTCATCCTCTGAAATTAGATCTTTTGACTTGGTAATACTTAATTTTCTGGGCAAACAGGGTGCTGGCCGGCATGTTCCTGACTGCACTGAGGGTTCCTTTTTCTAATGAGGCATTAACCACAGCTCACATTGGTGCAGTTTTGTATTTGGCCATGAACTCCAGGCAGAAGCAGCTCACATTTTATGGTTCTTTCATTTGTAGAATGTGTAAAAATCAGCAGAGTGAAGATTGTTAGTTTTGCGTGTTTTTTAAATCACAGAACCACAGTTTCTTTGGCTTTGTTTAATCTTCCAAATTCATGGCTTGACTTTATGATACATTCTTCTCAGGACACAGGAGCTGTAATGCTTTAAAAGCTTATGCAGAGGCTTTATCTGTGGGAAACAATAATTTTGTTTTGAGGGCAAGATCATTTGTCTGTACATAGTAGTTCTGTGTTGGAAGCAAGAGGTTGGGGAAGAAATACAGTGAGAAGCATACACTGAACTAGTTAAAAAATTTAACTGGACATAGCTTTCCCTATAGATAGAAGTGTTACCTTATCTGCTGAACATTGATTTAATAACATAGGAACTCTCCTAGCAGCTAAAGCTGGCTATAAAACTTTTATGTCACCATTATTACAGAATCATCACCTGAACTGTAGGTTATATTTAGTGATTTTTTTTTAATCACTAAATTGCCTTCAATTAATTTTCTAACAACAAGACTTTCCAAATGAGCTTTCTTCTTTTCACCCTTTATTCCCCCACCCACACGCTCTGTGGAACCCAAAAGGCTTCCTATGTCTTGAATGCTCATTCTAGTGGCAGGAACCTGCTTGAAAGAAATTCTTGCCTGTGTTTTTTTGCATGTTTCTTTGACCAGAGGAGCATTTTAAAGATTCCAAAGAGGATGTTTCCATTTGATACAGCTGTGGTACGTCGCATCTCACATCTTGGGAATGGCTTCCTCAGGAGTTACAGACCACTAAATGAGGAAACCTCTTGTGGGAGCTGAGCAGAAGCATCTGCAGGAAGTCCTGGGTGAAGTGGGGGTGTTTGGACCACTGCTGTATATTCTGTCTCAAACCATTTGCAGGAAGACCCTCCAAGGCTGAACAATTCAGCTCCTGCTGTTGCAGGCAGAATTTTACTTTGGGCTTTTTCAATTTGGAATTAAAGCATTCGCCTGCAAGTTAGTGTGTGAATTTTGCTTCAGTTACTTTAATCCATTTTCATTACTTTTCTGTAGATGCATCCACAATTCCTCATTTTGACCTTTTTTTTCTCTTCTTGTGCTTGCTTTGTGTTAGCAGGTTGTGATACTTAGGCATCAGACCCCAAGTTCAGCCTTCAATGGAAAGAAACAAGACAAGACGAGGAAGAGAATTAATTTGCCTGGTGTCTAGCAAGAGCCTTCCTATTACATATACACTAGTCTTTAGTGATGTTGATGATTTGGGGCTTTTTTGAGGGAAGATTAGACTTCTCTTTCTGTGAGAGTCATGCGATTGCTGGACTTGGATGGACATAAGGAGGAGTGGCAGAAGAACATGTTGTCTACAACAGTATCCCAGGAATGTAAGGATTCTTTGGATATCAAATCCTTTCCTCCACCTCCAGTAAGATTGTGTGGGGCTGGGAGCTGAGTGTGACAGAAGAGAGGGAATTGCAGTCGCCAGCCCAGCTCAGCCACCCTTGCCCTCCCGTGGTGACAGCACGTGGGCAGGGCTGTCTGGGAGGTTTTCCTAGTGCACAGCTCAGAGCAGTGGTGTGGAAGAGCAGTGATGTGCTCCTGCTAAACAGACCATCCAAGCATCATGGGAATTGGCTTCAGCTTGCTGGAGCTGCTCATGCAGAAACTTGTTAAGAGCTCCAGAGGGTGAATGCTGTCTGCCTGGTGTTACACGGCTGCTGCTTCTGTGTTCAATCCATGCTGGGTCTTCATGGGTTAATCATTTACAAGTGTGAGGTTTCTTGTGGCATGCTTGGCCAAATCTAATGTACAGACTTCAATTTGAAGTGAGCAGAATGTTGAAAGATGAAATGTTTTTGAAAGTTAAATTGCAGTCATTTATATGAAAATGCCTTAGGTAGTTCATTCCTCCCCACCCCCCCAAAATATACTAATTTTATAGCACATTAATAATTCATGTGCATATTGGTTGCAGACATAAAGCACAAAAATATACATCCTTTGTAAAGCACAGATTTTTGAAGCAAATAGGAATTGCTACTATCTGATGATAGTAATGCTTGAATAGCTCCGTACTATTTAATTGTTGATGAATGTTCACGAGTACTCATTGACACAAATAAGCAACAGGATCCTCTGCAGTAGTTTGCAGGAAGCCCCCAGAAACACATCTCCTGTGACATCAGATTTACAGGCACAGCAAGATACATGCGAGGCAGCCAAGTTCAACCCTTGGCTGCACTCAGGGCAAGCTGCTGCACTCTGGTTTGGTAAGCCAGCGTGGGAAGATGATGTTAAATAGATGGGATAACATGGAGAGACACTGCCTCTGGGCACTAAAATAGGGATCTCCAGGGAGTTCTTGATTTGTGATGAGTCATTCTCTGTCAAGAGTCAAGCAGGAGCATGTCTTACCCCCCAGCTCCTGCAGCACAAACATTTTATAACAGGAACTAGGCCACTAAGGGTCCTTTGGCACATTGCTGTATTACTGCTGACCTTACCACTGTGCTGATGTACAGAGGGTTTTTTGACTAAATATCCTTGTGCTGTTAAACATTAAAATATCCTTTATCTTCTGTCCACAGGTGCTTGCTGTATACAATAATAATGTCCTGCTCACACATGGCTGAGTTTTTGTGGTGTAAAACAGACCAACAACCCCCATCATGTTAATGTTGTCAGATCTTTTCTCCTACAGAGCTGAGAAAACTGTCTTTCACTGCATTTGAAGTTGGTGTAGATTCTGCTCTCCTGGTAGGACTTGAGCTATAAAATGTGTTGGAACAGGTGGATACCTTGATGCCCATCCCATAAGGAACTGGAGCGAAGGCCACAGGTACATGCACAGCTCAGGTGTGTTGATGCAGCTCAACTTCTGGTGTTCTGGACCAGGATGTAAGTTACTGCCATTGGAATGAGGGACTAAGGCAAAGTGAATTTTACTCTGGGTCCAGGTTTGAATTTATGCATTAAACTCGACACTGATTTTTCAGAAATGCCAGAAGTTAATGACTTGTTTGCTCGATTTCACTTCAGCTCCCGTGATTAGTAATTAAATATGGCAATGGAAAGCATTCCTGCTCCAGGGGATGGACTGTGGAAGAAATGGCCATTCTCTTTCAATCCTGCTTACCGTAGAAGACAAGGCCAAAGCAGTTTAGCTTTTGTCAGGAGGGTTTCCCAGTTATCTTTCCTTTTGCCTTTGGGTGTGGAATCAGGTCACCTCTGGCATGGGGCAGATGTGTCTGGTCAGGGGAGCGTGGCCATGTCCTGCCTGGAGCTGTTGGAGGGAGTGATGATGGTCTTTGGGAGGCCCCAGAAGAGTGTGTGGAGCCTCTTGGCATGCAAGTCCAGCTGCCAAGAGAACTGTCCCTGAGATAGTGTGGCATGATGGATCGACTCTGAGGAAACTGCTGGAGACACAAGCAGCACATGAAATATGGGAATGACTTTACATTGCAGGATGATGAGGACTCTTCTGAAAAAAAGATGAAAGCTCTTTTGCTGCAGGTGAGGCATGCTGGGAAGAATAACTTCCCTGTGATTACTTTGTGAGAAATATTTGGGATTTTTTAATCCATCAGTGCATTTTTGTCAGCTGTTAGAGACACTAGGGTAACTTTATTCAGAGATATGTTGAAGAGATCAGTGCACTATTGGAAGAAAGCTAGTCTGAGCATGTCACCTCTGTTGTTGATAAATATCAGCCCATTCAAGGTGCTCAACAATTTTCTGCAGAAGTTTTAAGGTTTTCATTAAAACACTTATTTAAAGTTATTTTTCAGTAAAATAATAATTAATATTTACCCATTTACAATAGCTTGACCAAGCTTGCATAAGCACATTTCAATAAAATTCTTACACATTATCAAAGTACATTTAGTTTTCCTTGAAAATATTTCCAGTAATCCTTCCCAGTCTCTAAACAGCCTCATTAAAGGATTTTCCTGATCAGCTCAAAAGAAATACACTGGGAAAAAAGAGCAGCATGAATGTGGAGTAGAAATGGGAGAGATTAAGTTATACAGCATCAGTTTGAGATGTTCAGCTCAAGTGCCTGTGTTTTGTGTTTGGAAAGGTATTTTAAATAAGTAATTTCATGTGTACAGCCAAACTGTACAACATCCCCTTGCTGGTGAAAAGCTGAGGTCTGCCTTAGGAGAGAAGCTCTGTTTTAGAGGTTTTTTCCCTCCAGAATTCATTTCTTCTCTGGCTTTGGATATATGGACTGCAGGACGTGGTGTACAGCATCATATTTGTGAGCATTTTTAGAAGGGAAAGTTCAGATATTTAGGGCTGCAGATGGGGAGGTACTAATTTGAATTTTTTACTTGCAGCTCCCAAGTATTCTTACTCTTAGAAGAAATGGGCAAGGGAAGTTTGGCCAAATGCAGCCATTTCTTATAAGTTATTTAATGGATCTGATTTTTTATTTCTTGTGGTGCCAGATGCTAAGTGATACAGGCATTTTTAAAAATAGAACAATAATGATAATTGCAAGTGTTGAGGAGTATATTTTAGAGGAGAGGACTGCAGCAGTACCTTTAAAGACTCAAAAAGATTTCTTTAACTCTATGCTGGGTTTTTGCTCCTGTGGTCTTTTAGTGAGGTGTATTTGGTTTTGAATATGCCTTTGAGGACTTTTGAACAGTAAGAGAGTATAATCAAATCACTTAAGGGTTGATATGGCTTTTTCTGTGGATTATCTGGATGTGGCTGCAATAACAGTGTTGTTTTCCTCTGGCAAATCACTGCTGTGTGCTGCCATAAAATGCCTGCACACTTAAACTTTATTGCAAATTTAAATTACATTATTTTGCCGGACAGTAATTCCCTGAAGCATTATAAACCAAATCATTAATTGCTGTTTCTAATGTGCACGATCCATTGGAAAACATTAAGCAACACTCATGGTTCCCTTTATTGTTATTGCTCTTTCAATCCCTGAGGCAGCAGATCATATGGAAACTCCTGGGCAATCTCAGGCTGACATTCTGTGCTTCTGACAGAGATGGCTTTGGGCTGCAGATGTTCTGGGACCATATGGTATCTGCATATTGTCTTTAAGAATTATTACGAAACGGACTGTTTTGGAGGGGAAAGATAACCTGATCATAAATATTAATCACTGCAGCTGTAGTTTGAATTACTGTAAAAGTGTCGTCATGGAATTCCAGACTTTTCCCATTTTCACTCACTGTTGTATATTTTCCATACTATTTTATAAGTAAAAATCTATTTTTTGAAGAATTCTTTGGTAACCCTGCAAATTGTCTGTAAACAAACTGAATATTTTCTTGACAAGAACATCTGAACTAAGATGCACTGTACACACAAAATGCAATTCTCGTCAGGAGACCTAAATCAGTGGTTTTCCCTGCAAAATCCTGTTGTCTCATTTTACCTCCAAAACTCTAATAATCCCAGCTCTAGGGATGAACACTGCTTTTCTGCCTGAGTTCCACTAACACCACGGCCTCAGTAAATCTCATGCAGTCTCATGATTAAGCCTGAGTGCAAGGTTTTGTTGAACTTGGCCTTTTCTATTTTTCCTGCAAATAAGTATATTTCCAATTCCTTGAGAACATTTGTTTGGACAAGGCCACCTATTACTGGGTCTGCTGGAGTGCTGTGTAATTCTTGCTCAGGTGTTGCTTTCTTCCTAAAGCTCCATGATCCCAATGACATCTACTAAAGGATTTCTTTCATGGGGTGTCCTGGGGTGGCTTTATGATGCTGAATTGTATCCCCATTCATCTCCTTAGCCCTGTTTTCTCCCAAATTTGCCCTAAACCAGGACATGGGGTCACAACTGCCCTAAACCAGGACATGGGGTCACAGTCAGTGGTTCACAACTCACTCTGCAGGGGCCTCTGTTCTCCTGGGCAGTAGTTGGTTGTAGATTGTGCCTGGTTTGCATATCTCAGTGAGCCCATTTCTGGTGTCCACCAGGTGCAAGAAGAGAGTGGCCCTGACCACCCAGCTCGGGTGTAGCACATTCAGGGGAGAGTGGCTGTCTGTAAAATTTATTCCCTAGGATCATAGATACGGTATTCCAGGTGGGATCTCATGAAGGTGGAGTAGCAGAGGAGAGTTAGATCCCCTACCCTGCTGGCCATGCTGCTTTTACTCAGCCCAGGACAATTTGGTCTTTGCTTGTAGCGGGCTTCTGGGCCTTCAGTGCTGATTTTAAACTAGGGCTTTTGGCTTAAGAACAGGTAAAAATGCTGGGAAGAGGGTCTAAATCCTTCAGTGCAGCTGATCAAATTTTCGAAATAATCTTTCGATTTTACTTTTAATTTGTGACATTAAATGATGGCTCTGTGTGCCTGCTTGCAGAGATCTGTCTGCATATTCTGTAGTGCTGATCAAATAAACCTCAGGTGTCGTGTTGGAATGATGCTCCTGATGGCAGAGAACTTGATTGCTGTCTCATACTGAGGGTGGTAAAAGCAGTTATTAGACCTTGTGCCTCTCAGTTATATTTTGGTAGAAGCTCTGTGGTACTCTGGGCACACTTGCTGTGAGTGGATTAGGAGAGATTTTGATGCTGAACCTGTGAAGGATCTCCTGTATGTTTGTAACACACAAAAGTGAGTGTCAATAAATTGTACAGGAAATTCTTCAGAAAATTATTTGACATATTTGAGGCAGTAACCTCAGATTAAAGTGCAGGAATCAAGAACAGGAGCAGGGCTGAACCAGGACAGAGTCTAAATGCAGTGTAAGGACACATGCACCAGGCTGCATGTTTTGCAAGTACTTTTTTGCATGTGCTTTAAAGCACTGTTTTTCTGAAAGTAAAGCTAAAAGACCGTGTGTCTGAGAATCTGGAAATATTTAATTTGTGCCATTAAAAAAACCTGAAGATATTTTAAATTACTTCAAAAGATTTAGCACGGAATAAGCAAAGCAGCAGAAGAGAATTCTTCTCTGGGAGGAGCCCAAGCAAATCAGTCATGGCTTCCCTGTTCCCTGCCATTAGTTTTATGTTACAAATATAAATGTGGTGACAAACACAGGGATACTGATAGAGAGGGGTGCAGAGCCCAGAACACCCTTAGTGTTATGAGGATTTTCTTAGTGTAATTCCCCTCGTTGTTGATATACCAGGTTGCCCTGATTTTTTTCTGTCTAAAACTACTGCCATTTTGCATCTTTGCTAATTGGACCTGTGCACGTTCACGAGTCACAATTGCAATGCACAAATGATGGATGAAGCGGTTTAAGAGATAAGAAATGATATTTTAGATTTAACAAAGCACAAATGTATTTATCACGAGCCTTCCTAGGAAGATGCAGTTCAGTTTAATGGGCTTCACCCAAGCTGTGAATATAGCTCAAGAGCTGGCTCAGCACCTCGTGCAATATGAGCCTCTCACTGCAGTTCTACTGCTTTGCAAATTGCCTCCTTGTTATTTATGTTCTTTCATCTTGACCTCATCCTTTTTTTGTAAATGCTAACAAGGCAATAATTGATGCAGTCTTGCCCAGGACCAAATACTGATCTCTGTTTTTACTGTTGATTAACAGAGAAACGTAAAGTGTGTGTATGAATATGCTGAATACTTTATTCTTCAATTTCTGTATTGTGTTACATTAATTTTTTTCATATGTGGAGAGCTGTGGAAGTTCAGGTGTTGGATTGTCTGCTGTAGTGGGATTGTACTGAGACAGGGTCAGAATACTGAATACATGCAGCCTTCATCACAGATGGACCCTGGATTCTTATTTGGGCACCCAAATATTTGTGAGAGAAAAAAGAAATTTCTTGGAGTCTTGGAATAATCAAACCTTTTGGAATAATTAAACATAAAAAAACTGTGCACATCCCCTCTTTTACCCCAAAATAACTGCTTGTTTTTAGCAGTAGGAGTGAATCTGGAGGATACATACGGTTTTTTGAAAATGCAGGATTTCAAAACATGATTTAAATGTGATATAGAGTATTGAAATATTGAAAAAGTATTGAATAAACAGAGTCCAAACTTCTTCCCTATCACAACTCTACTGGTTAAACTGCAAACTCTGTGATGAGCAAAATTATTAGAGGGTGAAGTTGCAGGATGATGCAACTGGTTCAAGTCAGATATTCTGTGAATAAAAGCTTCCCCTTAGGAGTTTTCCCTTCACTGGGCTTTTTTTCTGGCAGTCTCCAAACTGCATAGCAGGAGAGGAATTTATTGGAATCTCTCAGATGGAGTGCTAATTTCAAGGTGCTCACCCTGCCACAAGGGCAGATTTCTGGGCTGA
Source organism: Leptocoma aspasia (assembly GCA_013399835.1). Lineage (NCBI taxonomy): Eukaryota > Metazoa > Chordata > Aves > Passeriformes > Nectariniidae > Leptocoma > Leptocoma aspasia. The sequence continues at coordinate 226,300 of VXAX01003097.1, forward strand.
AAATCCTGCAATCTTTGTCCTGGTGGCAGTTCCAGGGAGCACTGATGATGTCAGCTCCTCTGTTGGACCCTCGTGCTTGAGCAGAGACAAGCAGAGAGCTCTGATCCAAAACTGAGTTCTCTGCTGGATTTGCTGATTTTCAACTAGTAATCCCACAAGAATATTCTGGAATAAACTGAGATGGAACTTCTGGAATAAATTAAATTTTTGCATGAATTATTGTATTTGAGGTTGGATGAGGGGAAAGAATATGGTTTAAAAATTCAATAATCTTTTTCTTTTATCCCTGTAGGCTTGCTCCACGGTTGAGGACTCTTTGGAGGCCACTGAAAAGTGCCTCATGTGTACAAGAAAAATGTTCTGTGGAGTCATGGTGGAGCATGAGAGGATCATGGACAGGAAAGCAAGGATCAGAAGTAGAATCTACTTTTTAAAACCTTGCAAATTCCTTGCAGTGGGATGGGATGTGCTCATTATCATGTGTCATTGTGATGGTGAGTGGCTGATGGACTTTGAGATTTCTTCTACCAGTTCCAAGCACTTTCTGTATATTGACATTTCTTAGCAGCTCTTCCCTGACACTCTGGAATTTCCCTCTTGGATATATTTTTTTTAGTGAAAATATTTTTAGGGACTTGGTGGTTTTTGGGTGATTGGCTTTTTGGTACAAATCCAGATTCAATTTTGTAACTTAGGTAATTGAGTTATTCTTAATAAATAACTGAAAACTAAACCAAATTTACCTTGGCTATGGAAGCAACTGCAATAGGAGAGCAAAGGCATGGATTGCAGAGCAAACCAAGTGGTGAGTCCTGGTTCAGTAAAGGATTGCCCAGAGGTACCATCCTGCACTCCTATCTAATGACATTGGACTACATTTGAGAAAAAAAGTTGAGTTTACATTCAACTCATTCCCAACTTTGGGGGAAAGAAGGGAGGGATGTATTGAGATTATGTAATATTTTGTTATCTTTCTGATTTTGACATCTCCTAGAGCTGAGTGAAGCAAAGCACGAGGAAGGTAAATGAATTATTAATATTTCCAGATGAAACTCAGTGCAGTGTAACTCAGTGTAGGAACCCAGGCCCTCTCCCTGTGTGCCTCAGAGTACCTCTGAGGACAGCTTGCCAGTCACCACTTGTTATAGAGTTGATCAGTAGGAGTGAAAATGGCAATTCAGCTGGACAGGCCCAGGGTAACTGCTGCGTTCATTGAAACTCCCGAGGCATCCAGCTCTTCCTGCAGAGTGAGTTTTGAGCAGGCACCCAAACACTGGAAGGAAAAGCAGGCTGAGGAGCAAAGCTGGGTGTGTGGAACACTAGGAGCAAGGACCTGTTGTGAGAAGAATGATGTGGTAGCACAAACCACCCAGCATCTCATATGTGGTGGTAACTGCACTGAGAAAGGGTGGATGTGAGCCAGGATTATTACTGGAGAGCTGAGGGGCAGAACAGGAGAAATGTCATCTTCTTTTAGTCTGCAACTGGCCATGGTAATTGGCCTAATAATGTTATCCTACAGTTATTTATATGCAGGAGTTCTGGGCTCGATTTCATTTATTTATGTGCTGTAGAGACAAAGATAAGGGAGAAACCATATGCATTTTGATAGATACCATATGACTCTGGTTCTCATCCCCCAAATTCTTCCCATTCCCCTCATCTTTTATAGGAGCAAGAAATAATAACAGATGTATTTCTTTCCATAGTTTTAAATTTTGAGGTTTTAGCCCACTGCTGTTCCATCTGCTTGTTACCATGAACTATGGCAGTGGTGCATTTTCTTGACACTGTTTAGGGTATTCTAAAAAGAGAGAGCAGCTAGGAAAAATTAATATTTGAAAAAAACATAAAACACAAAGCAAACATGCTTCCCCTCCAAATCCCAGAGGGTTTTGGGGTACTCCTGTGCCTGAGTGGGGGGATGGCTGAGTGCTGGGCATGTTGTCATTAGAGACATCACTCCAAGAAGTGTGCAGGAAAGAGGATACACAGGCTGACTGTGGACCTGACTGCAGGGAGATGTGCTTAATATGGGGCTTTCTATGGTCCATTCAAACTGCTCATGGCACCATATATTCTAAATGAGCATCCCAGTACCTGGTGCTCGGTTTTGTATCTGTTACTCCATAAGAAGT